>JAJHUR010091962.1:0-16809 GCA_027495735.1 Lutjanus campechanus | reverse complement strand
AGTAATTACACGAACCGTCTAAGAGCATCGTAATCTAAGTGCAAACTCAAACAAATCACACACACACACACACACACACACACACAGAAGAAACTTGTGAGTCTACTGCTCTGCTTGCAAAGCCAATAAACATCCAGTTATTGCAAAATGTCTCTATATTTCGCCCCAGTCTCACCGCAAACAACCAATTCCTTTCACTGCAGTGATAAATCCGTCCTGAAATGCGTCTGACATTTTCCAGGTAAACTTTTCATTGCAAATTCCCTTTGTGGTGCCTGCGGGATGTGTAAATGGGGCAACTTTTTAGAAGACAGGGAAGGAATTATATTAGACAGTGTGTGCTTGTGTGTGTGCATGTGTGAGGAACAGAGCGAGATAAGCACGACGAGATGGAAAGAGACAGAGAGAAATACAGTCAGCCTTGACAGAAAGAGGGGAATTCTAACTAAATCCGAGCTCGCCCTCCCCCGTGGTGTGAGCCTCTATGAGATTGTGAGTTATGTGCTGTGGCCCTGCACGCTGGGCTTCTTCTCTGGCAGTTCCCACACTGATAGATGGTGGGACATCAATCTCATTAAGGGGGGGTGAAAGATAGAACCCCTCCCCGCCTCACTTTCCCCACTGCCTCCAACACCACTCTCAATGTGTCATGGGATTGTGATTTGCATAATTGCATCGCAATTGGCTGATAAACGTGACCGCTCGGAAGAAGGGGAAAAAAAAAAAGATTATGCCAAGTATGATTAACATGACATTCCCGCATCGGAGCTGTGCCACAGAGATATATGTTATCAAGATCGTATATGTAAATTAATGTTGTGTGAGTACATGCATGCAGGTGCAATGACATGAAATTAATCACGGCTGTTAATAGTTCGGATCGTTTGATGTGGGGTTGCGTGAAGTACTTGTCGTACTTGTTTCAGCTGCGGTCGATGGAGGTCGGCGCGCCCCCAGTTTGGAGAAACAGAGACGGGCGTGAGCGCGGAAGCTAAGCAATGAACTGCTGTGGACAGGGTCGGTGAGAAAAGGTATTTTAGCGACTTACAAAATGTCCTGTAATATATTTAATGTAATAAATCATAAAATGACCATGATAAGTCATCAGAGATCAGGGAAACATGTGAAGTTGAAACACTAAAGCTGCTGTGCCTCCCTTTGTAACTTCAATTATGGGCTGAAATAACTGTTTTGTTTGTCAGTTTCACTTTAATTAGAGTTCAAATCAATGCTGAATGTTCCCCGAATGAATTAGTGTCTGTTTATGAGTCAAAAGAAATTATTAATAACATAGTAGAAGGACTAGATGTTTATAATGGTTGAATTAAGCAAAATGTTAATAGAGTCTGGCAGGCAGTGAGACAGGCAGCCACTTAACTCATCATCCAGAGTGTGTTATTTCAGGGCAGTGGGCTTTTTGTTTTCAGAATAATGGGCTTAACCTTACATTGACAGACAAACTGGCAGCTGTAAACAGTTGATCAACTTACAGCGGAAGACTTGTCCTCGCTTGTTATTGTCAATTTTCACAAGGTTGCACGCACCCTGCACTCCTGCACTCCTGCACTCCTGCACTCCTGCACTCCTGCACTCCTGCAGTGCTCCTGCAGACTGCCTGTCACTGCCATGTCTGGGGAGGAGGGGGTGACCATAGATCGTACTAATTTCATTGATCCTTTAGGTGTACGCCATATTTGGAATATCGTCACTGCTTTACCTTGCTGCCACACAGCCTTTTATGATGGGAAACTGCTGTTATATAAGCCAAATATCGCTCTGTCAAAGCCAACCAAACTCCATACATGAAATCAGTCATTTTTACCTCGCAGAGCACAGGAGTTGCTGGACTGCCAGAGCCTCAACCTTTTTAGTTTGTTTGTGTTATTGTGTGACTTCTGTGAATCCAAATGATCCTTTTAATATACGAAAGTCACAAAATAACACAAACAAACTAAGCAATCGAGGCAGCGGTAGACCAGCAGCTCCTGTGTTCTGCAAGGTACAACGACTGATTTCACCTGTGGAATTTGGTTGGTTTGGATAGGCTTGTGTAACGGTGGTTTCCCACCAAAAACGGCTGTCAGACGGCAAAGTAAAGCCGTGAAAACATATTCTAAATATAGTGTACACTGACCCTGCCTCTCTTTGCCTCTCCTAACTGGGGGCGTGCTCACTGGCATCCACTGTAGCTAAAACACTGACTATCGACAAGTACCTCATACAACCCCACATCAAACAATCCAAACTATGCCTTTAGGTGTGAGCATGTGTGTTAAATGTATGCTGTTTGACAGGATTAAGCCCCATCAGGCCGCCCAGGCATTCCATGTTCACACAATACGTCAAGAGACTGTCAACACTGTTTCTTACATGATGGCCATGAAAGCAACACTGACAGAGGAGTAAAGGGAGAGGGGAGAGTGAATCAGGGAGGGGGCAGCACACCAACGCCATGTTTACATGGTCTTGATTAAGCTGTGGGCCACAAAGGGACAGTCTGTATTCTCGGGGGTGAAGTGATTATATGAAATGTCAGACGGGATTGTCAGCGCTGTAATTATGGCTGAGCGTAGCGCTGCGCTTTGCTCCTGTGTGCTCTGCGGCATTGTCTGGGAGGGTCAGGCTCGCCATCCTTGTCAAAACAGTGTTTAGATGCCACCTCACGCACGTCCACACACTTGCGCAAGACCACTAGCCATTAATTCTCATTAACAAGGGTGGGAAGGTGCAGGACGGGCACAGGGGAGGCAGTGGGAGCTGGAGGCAGCGGCGGTGGTACACAGAAGCAATATCATCCACAGACTGCAGAGAGGCTCAGCTGTGGGAGGTGGGGTCTGCGTGCAACAGAGTGAGGCAGACAGTTCTGTCCGAGGGGTGTCTGAAATACAGAGGCTAGTTTGAATACTAATGTGCTCGTGCTTTGTGTGTGCACGCACAGAAGAGTATAATAATTCTCACTCATTTCATCCCCTTGGAATTATAAGATTCAATCTGACAGAACCGAGTTAATCACATATTCTTATTCTGGGACCAATTATTAACATTATGTGTGGTGTTTTAAAAAAAATAAATTTATATGCAATTTGGGGCTTTTTATTCAGAAAACAAAAAGGTTCTTTCTGCAAAGTCAAATGCTAATTTGCCTCTTTAGCGAAGGGGATCCCTCCCCTTCCGGTGGACCACCACGGGCGCCAACTTCAGACAAAATATGAATGGTAGTCAATGGCAAGAGACAAGTAATGATGTTTGTCAATGTAAAAGATAATTTTACAAGTCAAGAAAGTCACAGTTTGTCATAAAACTGTTGAAGTATCAGACTATGAAGATTCGTAATCAGAAAGACTCGACACCCAGACATCAAGTGAGTGACGTCATGATTTTCTCCCTCAAAAAAGCTAACGTTAGCCGCTGAAGCTACGATGCCCGTGTGTTTTCATACCTGAATGCAGTCACACAACAGAGGCTCTTACTCTTCTACACTTCTTTCTCTTCATGGGCAATAAAAGTATCAGGAGTTGCTGGATAAAACACTTCAGGTAAGATAACGTTACGAGGAACAGCGATGTTGGTGTTGGTGATGTATATTTCGCGTGACGAGAGATGCAGTTCAACGAGCAGTTTCACATAAAACTAAACTAAACTCTGACAAACTGTTGTATATGTTTTTTGGAAGTGTCAGCAATCTTTCTGTGTGTGTATGAGACATTCTCTAACCACTCAGAAGGCTCAGCAATGACCTTCAATATGTATCTGTTCAGCCACATACCAACTTCTCTCTGAGCACATGGCCAAGCCGGCCAGCTGAACTGACAGAAGTGATATAAATGAATAACATTGCGTCACGATCATGCACAGAACTGCTGACACAGCCAGATACAGTCAAACACTGGACTATGATCGTCTATGTGTGTGTATTATGTTGTATAACGTCAGGTTATGTCATGTTTATGCTGTTTCAAAAAACACTTGGGTTCAGACTTAAGGGTGGTACGCCGAGCCAATTATACACTACGAGGAAAGTACCCAAAGAGCCGGATGGCTACGCACCAACAAGTTTTAATGCGAGTTGAAATGTCAAAAGGAGGAGCAAACTTTCCAGAGTCTCCAAACAGTATAAAAGGAGGTGTGATGAGTGTTTCTCTTCATTCTGATCCCGGGATTGGCTCGGGAGTTTGTTGGATGTTTTGCTGCAAGACACGATAAACAAACTCTTCTGCACCAAGACATTGTTCTCCTCCAGCGAGCTTCAATCTTGTCATCATTTACTGACTCAACGGGACCTTGAAGACAGAGTGTTTTTTCCAAGTTTTTGATAAGTGTTGTGGCATCAAGTCCAGATCATTTTGGCCCAACTTTTGAGGTTTTATGTCACGACAAAACCTCCCACAAACTGAGGCTTTAATTCCTTGAAAATCATTGTTTTTTTTAAAAACTGTTTTGCAGATAGAACTTTATAATTCCAAGCAGAAAGTGAGTTCTAGCTGCATTTGACGTGGTCCTGTCATTTTCATATACGAAAGAGACTTGTTCCACATATCAGTTTTGCCACTCTGAATGCAAAAACTTTGACGTTCAATATCTCAAACCTACTCAGACGCAGATAGAACCGTCCACGGGGACGAGTTCTGTCCGAGGGGTGTCTGAAATACAGAGGCTCATTTGAATACTAATGCGCCCGCGCTTTGTGTGTGCACACACACATACACACAGAAGACTGTAATAATTCTCACTCGTTTTACAACAACACGGGGCTGCTGCTCCGCGGACCTTTACATTGACTGAGAGGAGGGTGATTAGACCAGTCGAGCGGCGGCATTCGCCACAGGTGGTAAATGATGAACAGATGACCCAGTAGAAAAGCAATTTATGATCGTAAGTCACTTTCAAGCACAGTCACCTCTTTCTCCTTCTCTGTCTCTTTGCTCTCGCTCTGCTCTGAAGAGATCTTTGAACTGAATGACTGGGGCAAAAAGCATTTTCAAAGAGACCTCAGAGTCGTCCCCTATTTCGTAATCTGCTTGTCAAAATGAATTCTACCACCCAGTGAAGCGCTGCTCCATTATTCAAATTGAATATCATTGCTTCGGAGGCTATGGGCTGTTTATCAGCAGCCTGTCAACTGTTAGAACATCTTCCAGACCAACATCTCAGCATGAGGGAGATGATGAAAGCGCTTCAGCGTTTGCAGAACACAGATCTAATATCTTGTTAAAGAGGATTTTCTTTTTCTTCAAGACAGAACTATAAAGTCAGAACCTGTGTCTTAATAGTTCTGTTAGAACTGTGCTGCATCTTATGGGATGAAGAAGAAGGAAAAATACAGACAAATGTAAAAGTTACTGACCTAAACAACACTGGGACAACCTGCTGTCATGTTAAAGGTATAGTTCAGATTATTTGAAGTGAGGTACTTCTTGATAGTCAGTATTTTACAGTAGATGGAGGTCAGCATGCCCCCAGTTTGAAGAAGCGGCAGGACTACCGGTGTAAGAACCTAAGCGATGTACTACTGTGGACAGGATCAGCAAGAAAAGGTACTTTAGGCCCTTAAAAAAGGTCCACTTTAAAATCAATGCTTCATTTAGAATATTTTCATCACTTTACATGGCTGTTAGTCAGCCTTTTCTGATGGGAAAAGGCTGTTATATAAGCTGAAAATTGCTCTCTCCAAACCAACCAAACTCCATAGGCAAAATCAGTCATTTTACTTTGCAGAACACAGGTGCTGCTGGTCTACCGCTGCATTGATCTGTTAGTTTGTTTGTGTTTTTGTGTCAATCTGATGAATCTGAACTAAACTTTTAAAACACTGAAGTCACACAATAACACAAACAGACCAACAGATCAAAGCAGCAGTAGACCAGCAATTCCCATGTTCTGCAAGGTAAAATTAATGTTTTTCCTTCAGGAGTTTGGTTGGTTTGGAGAGAGCGATGTTTGGCTCTTATAACTGCAGTTTTCTGTCGGAAAATGTTAAGATAAGAGATGAGAAATCTTATCTCTTATCTTAACTGCAGTTTTCTGTCAGAAAAAGTTGTCTAGCGGCCAAGTGAAGCAGTGAAAATATTCTAAATATGGCGTACACTTCTCTTGGGTGACCCAGTCCACAGCAGTACATTGCTGAGCTTTCTACACCAGAACTCCTGCTGCTTCTCCAAACTGGGGGTGTGCCAACATCCATTTACTGTGGTTAACATAGCGTACCTCACACAACTCCCACTTTAAATAATCCAAACCGTTTAATGACAGCACAGTGGCTGCCACCATTACGGTTTTTTTTATTTTTGAAAACAATTACGTGTAATGAGTGTGCACTTACGGCTGCCCTTGATAGCTCTTTAATTAGTTCATCCCTGAAGTATTTACATGCATCCTCTCTCATCAGAACTGAATGCAGTTCGAGTGACATAATATTGGCAAGAAAACTAACCAGACTAAGAGTCTGTAGCAATGCAAGTGACTCTGTGAGGCTGCACTTATTCACAGCGGCACTTACAGCCACCATCACCATACTAACATAATCACAATGACAAGCAACCTTGCAAATGTCTAGAATATTTACTGCGTTCACCATTTAGTTTTGTGTTCAGCATGCTAACATCTGCTATATAGGTATATGTCCTGAATGGGGGACAGGATTGTCTGAACTAAACTTTCTGAGCAACCCATCCACTATTTGTTGAGATATTTCACAAAAAAAAAACCAGAAAGTTAAATGTTAAATGGTGGTTACAAAGAAAATGTCAGAAATGTTAATCCTCTGAGGAACATGAATGTCCGTACACAGTTTCCAGTCAATTTCATTCTGGACTCAAATGAAGCATATAAATACATAAAATAAATATACATGAATTTCTCCTTGAGTCAAAGACTGAAAATCTGCATTCATCATGTGTTGCCTTGTGCTCCCCCACACTCTCTCTCTCTCTCTCTCTCTCTCTCCCTCTCCCTCCCTCTCACTCTCCCTCTCCCTCTCTCTCTCTCTCTCTCTCTCCCCCTCTTAAATTCCACAATGCAATTTAGAGCAAATGATCTCACTTCCTGTATATTTCCCTGCTGACCAGCTAGAGGAAATCTTCCTGGAGCTCAATCTAAACCATGCCCTTTAATTTGAACACTGCAGAACTGACTGCAGATCTGTGTCTATAATGTTGAACTCACCCTAAACTGTAAAATTATGCCAGCATTAAATTCTTACTCATCTTAAAATAAATTCCAAAATAAATCAAGTTGAATTTCCTCAACTGACATTTTCTTCTGACTACTCTTTCCACATTGCCACTTGTTTACATTAATTTTAAAAAAAAGAAGAAGAAATTTGCAATGACGAGAATGATCTCACTTGTGAACTACTGTAAAGTAAGTGAAGCAGTTTCTGTTCCAGAGGGCTCAGTCGGTTGGTTGTGGGTGTAGTTACCTGAGGGTGTGGCTGCAGGTGGAGGTACTGCAGCAGGCAGGTCAACGCTCAACTTCCTCTTTGCTTCCATTACCGGGTTCTCAAACTGGGTCTTCTGGTTGATGTGGCTGCACGAGAAGGGAAATAACACCATTAGATGAACAAGAACTCTACATGTAAAATGTTTCCATCCTGTCTTTGTTTGCACGCTGCTCATCACACACGCTGCTATTTTTATTGATTCAGTTACCTTCATCAGTTGACTACATACAGACTAAGTGGAATGTTTCTGCTTTTGTGTTCGTCTGTGGTCTCACAGATTGTCTACACTGTTGATACTGTTCTCTGGCTGTCATGCAAACCTGTGATTTGACTACGAGGGCTGGGTGTCACATAACCTATGTAGCTTGCAGGCTGTCTTAATACAGAATGAAAACCACAGCCCCAAACCTTTCTATTGCCAGAACACATACAGATGGTTTGAGAGTGAGTCTAAACCTCAGAAAAAAGAAGAAAAATTGAATGCCCAGTGAATTCAAAGAGAATTGGATAGAGAGGATCAGTCTTGGCTGTGATAGCCCACACTGCTGTGATGGGATCAACATCTGCTCAACGCATTGTAATCCCAGGATCAAAAGATTCAATAAACTGCAGATAGATGTAAACGTCAGCGTGCCCCTTTTTCATATTACACGTCCCGGGATGACCTCCCTCTCGTCTCTGAAAATAAACGGCCCAGTCTCTTCAATCTGCGTTCAAATTACACGGCTTTAGACTTTGAAATGGCGTGCAGTCTCAGTACAGCAAAGTCCAGTTGTGCCAGCAGGTGTTTCCTATTAACTTCTATGGAGAGCAGATGCGTCCAAATACCACATATGACAAATGTCAGGTACTGTGGTATGAAGAGTGAGAATGTCCATGTGTGGAGGAGGTGCTGTGGATGGATTAAACAAGCGCACGACTTTTACCCAGGAGGTCAGAGTGTGTGTCTCATGTGAAACGAGAAGCCAACATTGATTCCTTTTTAGATTACTCAATGTATGTAAGTTATGGTGCGTACATAAATAATTGGGAATTAATAATTTTTTAAAATTTGTCGGGTCGAACCTGAATGTTTAGTTTATCTCTGTGTAAGATGTGTGTGTTTGTGTCCTGGGTAACGACTACCTGGCAACCACTGGGATGGAATGGAAGAGGGCGGGGCGAGTCCACCCAATGTTCAATGTTATCAATAGCACCTGTAAGTTTAAAGCTTCTACAAGGAGCTTTTATCGGTTTATGAAACAGTCCTACACAACCTACATAAGCAAACGAACCCAAAACTGGCTAGAAAATTGGCTATTTCTATTTATTACATGGCTTTGTTAAATGCTCGATTCTGATTGGTCAACTGCAACATTCTAAGGTCTTTTATTTCTTTATAGCAGACCGTTGCTATGAAGAGCAGGCCGTTGCTATGGATACAGTTCTAACCATAGGCTCTAGAGGAGCAATAAGATGATCTTTAATTCCATAACATCATTTTGAAATTAAGATATTGTGTCAAATTATTGATTTTTTTGGAAGGTAACCATGTAATAAGCGGGACAATGTACAGTGAGCAGATCATTATTGTGAAATAAACCCAGATGGTGCGATCATTTCACAATGTCCAAAAAAAAAGTGTTTATTTTTGTTATCATGACAATAAAGGTCACCTGACTACGGATCTGTTCTTCACAGAAGTTAATGTTAAGGACTGGTGCATCACGTGCAAGCAAAACTTCTCTTTGTTGTATGCACTGCACAGAATTTAAAAGAGTAAAGTAGAGTCCAACCAATATATCGGTCGACCAATATCATCAGCCCAGTGTTGGCCAATCACAAATATTTTGGTCTATGTCAGTATCAGCACTATGTCGTCCAATATGCGCCTCAATGAAGACTTTTTTAACAGAACAAAATGCAGTGCCTTCGAGCTAAAGCTTTATTATTATGTGATGTTTTTTTTGTTGTTCCTGTAACTGCTGTTATTAAATTCTTGTTTAGTGTGTAGTTGTATTGTTCTGTTTGCACATTAAGTTCTGAGTTCTATATTCTGTATTTTTTTATGATGTATTCTTTATTAAAGAATATTAACCAATATATCAATATAATAATGTTTCTATTCTCTAATTGGTATTAGCATCAGCCCCAAAAATCCAATATTGGCTGAGTCCTAGACAGTTTACAACAAAATCAAAATATATATTTTTCCTTTGGTCCGTAGTGCTATTCATCCATCTAGATTGTTTTGGAGATATCGGCTGTAGATGTTTGCCTTCTCTACAATATAATGGAACTAGATGACACTCGGTTTGAGGTGCTCAAAGTATCAAAAAAACCCAACAACATCCATTTGAAAAACTCAGCAGCAATGTCTCTTTCCACGGATCATGACCTGGTTACTCGAGTAATCCACAGACCTTGTTGTGAGCGGTTTCATGTAGGAACTACTTTCTTTCTGCAGCAGAATCAATGGATCTACTTTCTTTCATCTAGAAAGAAAGTAAATTGGAGAAAAGGCAGTCATCTCTTCAGCCAGTATCTCAGAACTCTGCAACTCGCTCCAAAACAAACTAGGTGGATGAATGGAGGCCTGAGGAAAAATATGTACTTTTGATTTGGGTTGAACTGTCCCTTTAACCGTGTTTGTACACAGATTGAATAGACCGGGCTGGAAAATAAACAGCCTTGGTAACCCAGGCTCAGCAGCTATGTACTGGGGAATTTACACCGAACACAATCTAGAAACAATTACTGACTTGCAGGTCACACCTGTGTGCTGAAACATTTGCTGCTACCCAGAGACGTGTCCCTCCACAGTTAGATGGTAATGGAGAGAGGTAGCTCATCTGCATAATGAGCTTTAGCAGTTGTAAATCCCGGTCATGACAGCACCTTGGGAAGACAAAATGCATTGATGCTGCACAGTGAATCAGCCACATGCTGAGACGCTGATGGTATATATGTGTGTGTCTGCGTGCGCGTGTGTGCATTCAACGAAAAAAATCCTCCGCGCTCTTGCTGCGTCTGACTCATGCACGGAGATACCCTCCCCATTAAGTCTGGAGAGATAAACATTCCCCCTCTCTTTTCATTTCCACTCTTTCATTTCCTCTGCTGCTCTCCGTCTCACTTTCTCAGCCCTTGATTGCCACACCTCATGTTTTGTTTTGTTTGGCAGTTGAGGAAATAATGAGACTTTGTGTCACGCCGTCACATTTGCTCGTTCATTCACGGCAAAATTTGCCAGACAAAGAGATGGAGGCAGAGGAGAGGCAGCCTCTCAGTGACCCTCTTGCATAAACAGACACTCTGATTCCCCCCCACCCCCACCCCCCCTGCAGGTCTCTCCCTCTTTGTCCACAGTAATGGGACTAAAATGAAACACTGTGCTCTTGTTTACACTCTTGATCAGGATGAAATCTCACCCTTGTTTCCCTCTCAGGGACTCTAAACCTTCATTGTCTGTTGTCTTCACTGTCTTTTCTCTACACACACAAAGCTGTAACCCACCAGTGTTATCTGTACTGACATAATTGCTTTCTGTAGGACTGTGGGAAACTAACACGAGGACAATAGAATACATACAGCAGTCTACAGGTCCCCTGAGATTCAACAACACCACCTTTGATACTTCTATACCTCTGGAATTCATTTATATGGATTTAAAGGGACAGTCTGGATTATTTAATGAGGGGTTGTATGAGGTTCTTATCCATAGTCAGTGTATTGCCTGCAATAGGTGGTGGTCAGCACGGTCCTAGTTTGGAGAAGCAGCAAGGGGCACCAGCACAGGAGCTGTGCAATTGTGATGATGCGATCACAACAGTTAACGCAAATTCAACCAATCCTGCAAATTCAACTACAACTTTTCCGCATATTTGTCCAATCATCATAGCTTCCAGCAAATTGCACCAATCACAGCCGTCCCCCGGGCAAACATGAACTGACTCAGTGTTTTATTATTTGCAATTTTTTTGTAATTTGTTTCATTTGTCAAGGCTACTGAAAAGAACAGAACTTTTGTCAATGTTACTGACATTTCTCAACGCTCTGTGCACTTTTATGTTCTATAATTTTGTCCTTGGCCTGTTTTGACTGAGTTTGAGCTCCAAAAAGATTTTGCTTCTTTGTGGAATACCCCTCAGGTGCGTTGCTTCTTTTACAAATAAAGCATTTTTTGTAAGAATTTTCGTAACCCTGAGAGGAATAAATTGTTCTTGATTTTCAATGAATTATACAAAAAAAAAGCAACGTTATTTTCTTCCAATTTTCACTTGTTCCCACCATTTTATTGCAAAAATGCCTAAAAAGTTGAAAAGCTGCCTTGAAATCAGGCATTTTACGCTGCAACAATCTTAGAAACAGTCTATGAAATCTTGGAGAGACTGAGCAATGTCCTACTGTAAACAGGATCAGAGACAAAAGGTATTTTTACCACCTGAAAAAGGCCCATCTTAAAAAAAACACGACAACAGAAACCACAGTTTCGTGTCAGAAAAGGCTTTCTCCAAACCAACTCCACTGGGGAAATCAGTAATTTTACCTCACAGAACAGGGGACTTGCTGGTCTACTGTTGCCTCAATTTGTTAGATTGTCTGTGTTATTGTGTGAATTTGGTGTATTGGAACTGTCCTTTTAAAACACCAAAGTCATACAATAACACAACAAACTGACAGATCAAGGCAGCGGTAGACCAGCAGCTCTTGTGTGTTCTGCATGGTAAAATGACTGATTTCACCCATGGAATTTGGTTGATAAGGAGAGAGCAATATTTGGCTTGCATAACAGCAGTTTCCCATTGGGAAAGGCGGTCTGATGGCGAGGTAAAGCGGAGGAAATAGCGGGGGCGTGCCAACCAGCATCTACTGTAGGTAATACCATGTCCCTTCCAACATATCTTCCAAAATATTTATTACATGAATTAAGCTACAAGTGAGAGAGAAATATAAACAAATATATTATTCTGTAATTAATTCCCATGCATGCTGTAATCTTAGTCAGCACTCCTCTGGCAGCAGCACAGCATCTCTCTCTGTCTGTCCCCTTGCACCGTGCACCTTACGGAGACATAATTCTGAAACTTTGGGACAACAAGCAACAGGCCATCATCGTAGCTCCAGCTGGGACATGTTTATTTTCCCACAAACCGTTGCATGAAATATCAGCCCTTGGGTAATAAACTATACAACCCAACATCAAATAATCTAAACTACCCTTTTAATTTCCAGAAGATGTGAACATAACAACACAAAACCCACTCAAAAAATGCATCTTAGTGGATTCAAACATGCAGACACATCTCCAGAGGATCCACACAGGTAGATTGAAGCTTTTCTACTGTCACTTCAGCAAAAACACAAAGACAATATGAGCATGCAGTAAGCCGTATCCTCCACCGCCGTTCACAGCTGTTGCCCTGTGGGCCCCTCCAGGCACACGGAGAAGTTTACTCACTCTACGTAGTAGGTGCCGAACTGGGGGTCCTCAATCTTCTCCCAGCCGTAGGGCAGCTCTGGGGGGAGAACAGACAGGGAAAAGGCAGACGCAAATCACTTCAAGCACTGCTGTGGCACTACATGGACAATTGGACACATGCAATGAGGCGTGGTGTTTTGACTGGCAGCTTCACAGCATGCTTACCTACACATGGAGAACAAGAGGCTTGCTTTTATTTGTCACTGTGTGTTTAGGGCTTAATACACACTGTAAAGGAGGCAGGGAGAGGGGGAGGAAACGCTGAGTTGTTACACAGCCTCCCTGGAAAGTAATAGCCCCTTCTCTCCAGCAGTGTGTGTGTGTGCAACATCTTGAGTTTCTGCTGCTGTGTGACAAACACATGCGGCTCAGAGGAGATCTTTACGCAAGAGGGGCCATAGGAAATTGCCTTTTGAGAGACGCCGCGCTGATGAGCTCCCCGCATGTGTCCCAGAAGCCATTAGGAGGAGCAGGGCAGGCTGGAGACCGGGAGTTTTTGCTGTGTCACCGGCATGACTGTGACCAGGCCCGCTCAGCTGTTCAATCACCGTCTGTTAGTCAGCGCCCTCTTCAGAGAGGCAGGGACGGGGCTCATGACACGCTGCTCTATGCAGCAGGGAGTTGGGATGAAGTGTAAGTGTGTATGAGTAGGGAGGAGAGCGCATGAGTGGGACTATGGGGTATAAAGCCGCGTTCAAGACTCCAAAATTTCAGACCTCATGCTAGATAAATCACAGTGGACCGCCACTCAAAGTCAGGGGTCCTTCTTGTGAACCCAGGGTGTTTCCAACTACTCCATATTGATGAAGAAGCAGCTATTTGATGTCACACAACAATAGCAGCATCCATGGAAGCCTAAAATAATAATTAATTCCCATATGATAAAACTAGAGCCAGACGGATGCTGCATTTTTGGGATATGATATTAGGGAGTAAAATAAATTCAGATATCAACATATCGGCTGATATTCTTTGGCAGAATATGACATAAATGGTAAATAATATTCAGAAGTAAGTTTTCCTTTGTGCATAATAACCTCAAAATGAGAACTGTTGTATTTTTCTTACTTCAGAATGAGACAATTCTATCTAAAGAAGGAGTTGGTCCTCTTTTAAGAAGCTTGCCATCTTGAACTGCGATGTTTCTACAGTAGCCCAGTACCAAACGCTGGCTCTAGATAGAGTCTTTCTTGTTTTCACGCAAGTTTTGCGGTCAATGTAGGTTCTCCTACACCGGAGGTCTGCAACCTGCAGCTCAGGAGGTGCGTGCGGCTCTTTTGCTGCCTTCCAGTGGCTCCCTGTGGCTTTGACAAAAAATTATATGGATATTAGCAATGGTTGTTTTTTAACATTTTAATTTTTATGTATCATTTTTGTGGGCCTAAAGTGATTCTTACATTCTCCAGTTTTTAAAAAATATTTTGTCAACTAAAATCAGCATCATGGCCTACGTCTATGGCTCTACACCTTCTCCTAAACATTTTGCTGTAGGCTAGTCTTGAGTCTCCTCTAGCCATAGATGCCAAATCCAAAAGAAGAAAAATCTGAGAGGAAAACCGAGAATTTAATAGTTGCAATTGCAGACAAAAATGGTTCATTAAAGAGAGGCGAGTGAGAGGAGGTGTTTGCAATCTGCAAGTTCACAGCTAGATGCCACTAAATCGTACACACTAGTCCTTTAAGCAAGGTCAAGCATATGTTTTCTTTTAGAGATTTTGAGACATTAATCCATGTCTTTATTTCTTCTCACTGCCACTATTGCAACGTGCTGTATCTCAGTCAGTCAGACTTCTCTGTCACACCTTCAGCTGGTGCAAAATACGGCTGCACGTCTGCTAAGAAAATCTAGAAAATTGTGCCACATGGGACAGATTTTAATGTCATTGCGCTGGTTACAAGTGAAATTTAGAGTGGACTACAACATCCTTTTTGTTTTTAAAGGTTTGAACGGGCAAGCTCCAGCTTATCTGATTAACCTGTTATAGCCCGACTGTCCACCGAGATCACTGCGATCAGATAAGCTGCTGCTTTGCATCCCAGAGTTTCATCTGAAGCGTAAAGCTGATGATGTTTTTTCCGCAGCCGGGACCAAATTGTGGAACTGCCGCTCTCTTCATGTTCGCTCTTCCCCCTCCATTGAATGTTTCAAATTGGGTGAAATTGTATTCTATTTATGCCAATATGTGTCTTTGTGTTTTATGTTTTCTTTTGTTTTTTTATTTGTTTTACAGTGTAAAACACTGCTCAACCACAGGTAATACAGGCCAACCAATATATCTGTCTGGCTCCAAGTAAAACTTATTTAAAAGTAAAACTGCCTGTAAATTGATGTCAAAATATGTCGCCAATGTTATTAAGTGCTGCGAAATAAAAATGTATACCGGTGTCTTTTACCTCATGTGTACTTTCCCCTCCTCTGTTTCATTTATATTCAAGGATGCGGCACTGCTGTGAGTTCACTTGTGTACAATTGTCCAAGAAACTCATCAATTTGTCAGAGTCAGCCGTGCTGTTTGTTTACTTTTGGCTCCATGCACCTCTTTGAGGTCAGAAGTTGGAGATTTCAACTGGGAAATTACAACCTCCACCGTTGTCTGGAATGCAGCATAAGAGCCCAGTCAATTCAGTTTATAACTACCTATCTATCATAGCTATCTTCGGATATCGTCTCACCTCCTTCCTCGCATTTCTCAGGAGGCTTGGCCTTCTTGGCGAGGCGTGGGTCCAGCCAGGTGGTCGTCTTGCTGTTGTGACTGAAGCACAGAGAGGAGACGAGGCTTTTAGGTGCAGTAAAAACATTTAAGATACTGTGAAAATTCAGCAATTAGCACTGACAACTCTCAGGAGCCACTTCACCCAGGAGCTATTCCACCTGCTTTAACAAACAAACAGAGCTACGGGCTCCCAGAAGAAGAGAGAGTGTGGCTAACTTCTCATCCTCTGGGATCAAATGGCTTATTAAAGAAGCCTTTAAAATATTAGTGAAATTTTAACAAAGCTCAAGAGAACCATTTGAGGTAAACGGAAGGAAGAGAAAATGGGACAAGTAAAAAGGGAAGAAATGGAGGAATACACAGACCCACAGAGGGAAAGAGTGAGCAGCTGCAGAGATCATAAAGAGCAGAACTGAGGGAGCAGGTCAGGGGTGGCGAGCTCCATTTAGCCTGTTGTTTCTCCGGCTGGCAGAATGAGCTATTGATTTAGGAGCGAGCAGCAGCACCTGGCTCTGTCAGCGGCTCAGCATTGACTGCCTGCCACACTAACGGGCCAGGTAAACAATGCAGGCCTGCTGCTTTTAGCACCAGCCAACAAACCCGACATCAAACACGGGGGAAATAAAAGAAAAACTTAATCGAGAAGAACACAACTGTCACTGCCGAGCCTACAGATAGCTTCCATGTCCAACACCTGGTTCGATGCAGTACAGAGGAATATGCTGGATGGGTAGCAGAGGGGACTCACTGCCAGATCTCTCAACACATTTGGCTTACCGTGGCGGAAAAAGAGATGATTTGGGAGAGTACTGGGAGTGGGATTATCATAATGCTTCTGTAATAGGAGAGTAGTAGGACCAAAACAATGCAAGCAAATAGTAATAGTGTTAAGGCTTACAATGTAACTGTCACTGCCCACATACTTCTGTGCATCCTTTACATGCAAAAACAGATACGTCCGTTTCAAAACGATGTCCACATTCTTCCAAGAGGAGCTCAGACAGTTTGTCTTTAGAGGATCTACAGGACAGGGCGTGTCACACACTGTACAGCTTGTGAAGCCCACTGAGGCATATTGTGATCTGTGATTCTGGGCTGCATAAATAAAGTTTGATTGATTGATTTGATATTGAATAAGAGTTAAAAGATGGTGATGCTACAGGAGATTGTAATAATTTAATGTTCAGACTGATAAC
>JAJHUR010091961.1:7434-18330 GCA_027495735.1 Lutjanus campechanus | reverse complement strand
TGTCCAAAAAGGAAAAGATAAAAAAAAGTATGATTTAAAAAAAAAAAAAACAATATGAGTGTGAAAAGGGGCTAAGTTATCCCGGGGTTAACTCTTAACCCAGGGCTAACGATAGCCCTGGTCTAAGAATATGCTGTGTGAAAAGTCCTATATGAGCTTAAAGCAGCAACACCACCCACGGCTGCAGCCACACTAGAACTAGAGATTCAATGTCTCGCCTCATCTCAGCCAAAATAGACAGTGAAAATGATCTGTTGACAGTCATATCAACATCATTCCAGAAACATGACAACTTTCACTCGTTTCATGTTTCAATGTCTATATCTGCACAATATGCCACAGTATTTTTTCAGGGTCCTCTTTATCTTTCTCTCTTTCTGAACTAAGGTAAACAAAAATAAAAGACAGCTTTTTGATTACAACTCTTCACTTCTCTTCACAAACTCAATGTAGCTGTAGCAGCACTGCAGCAGCAGTGCAGTCTGTGTGAACCACATGGATGCGAGCCCCAGCAGATGAGTGAGGTAGCCGTCACACACAGGTACACAAAAGCAGTGCGGCGCAGACGGAAAGGTTTCACACAACTTTCTTTTACATATGACACAACTAACTATCATCACAGAGGCTCCACCTCTCGATTTGTATTATCCAATGATTTTACAGGGTTCTGTGTGAAGACTTTACTATCATCCAATGATCATCCTAGCTGAAGAATATTTGAGCAATCTTATCTATTTTGTCCACCTCGCCCCTCCACTATCCACCGATTGGCTGTTATTAGTACGGCTTTATCTCCATACGTCCCTTTAATCAGTGGCAGTAAAGTCTCCACAGCCCCTGTAAACACACTTTGATGTGGTTCTCTTCAGACACAGACATGACACTGATATAGATTTTCTCATCTCCAACTCCTTTAATACTTTAATACTACTTGTATTATTAATATTAATTAAATTTTGTCTTGTGTATTTAGATGGAATCAGATCAATAAATGTCATTTAAAGTAAAGTATAGGTCAAAGTCTTCCCATAGTCAACCAAGACTAAATATTTAATAAGCTAAAAGTGCACTACATGAGTCATATTGTAATAAAAGTATAATAAAAGTATAATATAATTGTTGTATATTAGTGTAATCCTATTTAATGATCCATTTGTTTCATATATTGTAGTAAAGTTCATCAGTTTGTTCCAGTAAATGTGTTTGTCTGTCCACAAGAGCAAGAGCAGGATATCCTGACGTTTCCACACACACAAATGTTCAACCTCCAAAAACACAATGCACCTTTCACACTCAGGCTGACTACATAGTTTCTCCATTATCCTGCCGGCTGGGCAGAATGACTTGTTCCACACTAACACACACACACACCACTCAATGCCTGCTCTATCTTAAAGGATCAACTGTCCTCTATATACTATAAAGAGCTCACAGACCTCCCATGCTCTCTTTTTCTTACTGTCTGTCACCAACTATGAAAAGATCATACACTCTGTCCCACAGTCTTCACATACACACACGCATAACACGGACAGAATAAACAGCATCACTTGAGCCGATTGGCTAAAAATACACAACCTTCCTTTCTCTCACAGAGATGCCCTCTCCCTCATAGAGACGAGCCCAAAATACTCCCCTCTTCATTTCACTGGGTTTTGTTGCACTTGGTACACTGCAGTCCCTCCACTGAAAACCCCAAACACACACACTGAATGATTATCTGTTCCAGCAACTCTTCTGTCTTTTTAACCACAAGTATTTGGCTGTATTTTTATCCCTGCAAAATCTTTGGACAAAACTACATGAAGGCTCTCCTCCTCGTCAGCGGAGACACCACAGATCCCCCTACTGGCCCAAATGAAATGACTGTCACAGAGGTGGTCACATAAAGGAGATTCTCACAGCAAAGGAAACCACAAGTTACAGTAAAGCTGTCGCACACAAAACTGTCACATTTGTGATAAAGATATGTATATGTGAGGCAGGATATTTTACAGTTTGACAATAAAGTTTATTGCCCAAAATGACCCTGAAACAGTAAACCTTCAGTGATATTATTAATAATTATATAAAACTGTAAATAACAAAACACAAATAGAGCAAAATATAGCAAATATAAATAAAAAAGATGCAAATAAAGCTAACAAATAAACACAATCTGCATCGTGTTCTATTAAAAATGAAAGTTTTCATATCAACACATATTGGACGACATATATGCTGATACCAGATGTCGGCCTGATATATCAATCGTCCAATATATCTGCCTACCTCTAATTTATATGTATTATAAGCTATGTAATGCTGTCAGAGAATATGCAACGTGTTGCTGTGGAAATAAAGCTTTGATTGAGGATGGCAAGTCTAATTTCAACCAATAATATCATGACACCCACCCATCAATCAATCTTCAACTTTTTTAAGACTCGTTAGTTAGCAGCTGCATGGTATGCTGGGTTACGACACGCCCACTTTTCAACGTTCCAATCAAATTCCTCCCGACATCATGTAGCACCTGTCTTACTTTTAAATACATCACGATACTGAAGCTAGGCACTCTCGGAACACTGTTTCATCTGGACTTCCAAGGTCTAAACAAGGCTGGATTTATATGTACCTGGTGTTCTCCAGAAAGCATGGCTTTTTGGTTGCAAATATCATTTGCTGGCACTTAAATTTTTAAACACAAGACTTTTGTCAACCTGGTAATTTTTCATCACAGCTGAACCTAAAAGAAAGACAGCTACTGTTGATCAGCCAGTGTTAATCACAGGAACAAAAAGTTAATGCTGCTGGTAATACCGTGAAGAAGCCCCCCCTGTGGTATTTCCAACCTCCAAAATGAGAAATTTCCTCGGAAATCATGAGGAAAATGTTGATATTCTCAAGGGCCTCATCTTTTCATTATGCCCTTGTATTTCCTGCATTACGTTACCTGCTTGCTGAGTTGTTGGTCTCAGTGGCTTCTAGATGCCAAAGGTTTCGGCACCCATGTTGCCTTTTAGCAGCAATGATCTCACAACTTAACCACTTGAATGCCAAGCATATCACATACTCGACTTCCCATGATGCAACCACAAGCTCAGGGGTTCCAAAAAGTTAGCTGATATTAGCTTCCACGTTCTGAGTGGAATACAAACTTAAACTTGTTGGACTTGTTGAACATGTTTCAGTGTTAGTATTGTGTAGAGTATAACTTGTACTGCAGAAACGTTTCTCTCAGTAACACTGTCTCTCAGTCAACTGATGCCACAGGAAACACACACTCACAAGTTAGATGTTCAGACAGTGTTCCCACTAATATGTCCAAAAATTGTCTTTGAAAAATGCAAAACTATGCACAACAGCTGCAGTACCTTTGTATTTCCTCACACACAAAGTGAAGAGAATTCAAAGTTCTGTACAACTTTAAAGCTCTTACATTTTCAGTCTTTGTTGTGCTTTAATGGTCGAAAATGAGAATCAAATTTGAAATGAACAGAATCATTGCAAAGTAATTGCCACACAGACACCCTGGGGCCCTTGGGGACACTGAGGGTCTGGGGCAGTTTTCCGCTTCACCCACTGGGTAATCCAGCCTCAGATCCATGCACATAATGTTATATAATTTCTCACTAATTATGTACTTCAAATCTCAGAAATGTAAAGACTTGTCTTTCACTTTGGACTGCAATTGTTTATTCAAGCATGTACCTTTATGAAACCCTTTTTTTAACTGAACATAATGCAGTTTTTATTTTTCGTGCTTTACGCGCAGCTTTTATGCATATTTGACACTTTTTCTTAATTCAGGTTTATACAAAACTTTTGCTGTAATTTAGTTCATTATAATTATTCAAGGAATCAGTGAAAGTTTACTGTTTCAGTGCCCTGATATCCATTTGGACAGTAATGTTTACTGTTAAACTGCAAAATATCCTGCCTCAGCTACATATCTTTGTCAATGTTAACCAATTTTAAGAGACCATTGCAAAAATGTGTGTTATTTATTCTGCATTCTGTATATCAGACGATATATCAAGATTCATTATCATAGTGGCATCCGCCCCAAAAGTCCAGTGTATGTGGAGGGCCGGGCCCTTCACATAACTTGTTTTGAGTGCTCACTCCTTGTCACACACAAGGTGCCTGCATGTTTCTTGATAGTGTGAGAGGAAGTAAAAGCGAGACAAAGAAAGGACAAGGGGCATGTTCTGGTTGAAGAAAACTTAAGGTGAACTGGAGTCTCTCTCTCTTTAAGGTAATATTCAAGTTTCAACAGAGGTGGCAGAAGTCCACACATTCTGTTCTCAAGTACAGATACTTGAGTAAAAAAAAAGACTCTGGTAAAAGTAGAAGTACTGATTAAACATGTTTACTGCAGTAAAAGTGAAAAAGTTCAGGCTCTGAAATGTCCTCAGAGTATAAAAGTAAAAAGTTGTCCTCTGAAGGACATTTCTACTGACTGTCTCTGCTAACCGAACCTCAACTTTTTGCAACGGTTGAGTCTCCCTCGTCTTTTTACGGGTTTTACGTTGTTTTTATCTTGTCGTGTCTTGTTATGTCTTTTACTTCATTTTCGTCTTGTTATATTGTTTTCATCTTGTTAGGTCATTGTCATCACATCTTTTCCATAATTTTTGTCTTGTTACATCAAATTTGTCATGTTACATCTGTTACGTCATTTTTACCTTGTTATATTTGTTACGTCATTTTCATCTTGTTATGTCATAATCGCCTCGTTACGCCTTTTGCGTCATTTTCATCTTGTTACGTTGTTGCTGTCTTGTCATCTCTTTTACATAATTTTCGTCATTTTTGTCTTGTTACGTAATTGTCATCTTATCATATCTTTTATGTCATTTTCGCTTTTGTATGTCATTGCCGTCTTGTCATGTCTTTTACATCATGTCATTTTCATCTTATGTCATTGCCGTCCTTTAACGTCTTTTGTGTCAATTTCATCTTGTTAAGTTGTTGCCATTTGCTGGCATCTTTTACATAATTTTTGTCTTGTTATGTCATATTCATCTTGTTACATCTTTTACCTCATTTTTGCCTTTTTATGTATTATTACGTCATTTTCTTCATCTTAATATGTATTTTAAGTCATAGTCGTCTTGTTACATCATATTATATCTTTTATGTCATTTATGCCTTTGTATGACATTGTTGTCTTGGCGCATCATTTTTGCCTTGTTATGTATTGTTATACTGTTTTTGTCTTGGTATGTCATTACCATCTTGTTATGCCTTTTATGTCATTGTCGTCTTGTTATGTATTATTATGTCGTTTTCTTCTTATGTCATTGTCGCCTTGTTACATATTTTGGGTCATTTTCATCTTGTTATGTTGTTGCATGTCACAACTTTTATATCATTTTCGTCTTGTCATGTCATATTCGTTTTGTTATATCGTTTATTTCATTTGGTATGTATTATGTCATTTTCATCTTGCACCATTGTTTATGTCATTTTTGCCATGTTATGTCATATTTGTCTTGTTACATCTTTTACGTCATTTTCATCTTGTTTTGCATTGTTACATCACTTTCATCTTATGTCTTTGTTAAACCTTTTGCATCATTTTCATTTTGTAATGCTGCCGTTGTTTTCGTGTTGTCCCATTTTTTACACAGTTTTCGTCTTGTTATGTCTCTTTATGTTGTTTTTGTCTTCTACATTTTTTAACATCATGTTTTCATCTTGCATTCAAACTAAAGTAACAAGCCTGTTTTGAAAATGTAAGGAGTAGAAAGTGCAGATATTTGTGTTGTAGGGAGTAAAAGTAACATGTTGACAGACAAAGAAAAACCCAAGTAAAGTACAGATACCTGCAAACTCTACGTAAGTACAGAAGCAAAGTATTTGTTACTTCCAGTCTCTGGCATTCTAATACATATGCACCAGCACGCATGCTTTTGATATACTGTACGAGCGTGTGTGTGTTTGTGTGTGAGTGTGTGTGTGTGTGTGTTCTCCTCACCTGGGCCATGGTGCTCAGTCCCTGGTCCTCAGCATGGCTTGTGAAACCTCAGGTTGCTTCTTGGTAGATGATGTTGGGGTTGTGGTGATGAAGGGGTGTGGTGGGAGTTCACTTCACACACACCGCTTGTATCACTCGTGTTGCTGGTGTGTTGCAAACCCACACACTCACACACACACACACACACACACACCACCACCACCTCCTCCTCCTCCTGTGTGACAGCACCGTCCTCTGAAACGCTCGCTCTTTGAATTACAATTCACTCCTCCTCTTTCTTTTTCTCCCCCTTTCCTCTCACTCTCTTCTTCCTGACCACAACCTGTGTGCAGCCTCCTATCTTTTTTCTTTCACCCTGACACAGAAGGAGAGAATCAGTCGGAGTATCCCTTTATTTCTGTCCTCCACGCTCCTGTCTTCCCTGCTCCAGTATGTGGTTGGTTGTAATCTGGGCTCACACCGCTCACCGCCTCTCCTTTTCCTCCTCCTCTCGCTTGCTCTGCTCTGCTCTCTCTGCCTCTCAGCTGCTCCCCCTCCTCCTCCTCCTTCCTCTAAAACCTCTTCCCTCCCTCACTGTACACAGCATTAGTGAGAGACAGAGGGAAGGGGAGGGTGCAGGGATCAGAGGGATAGAGTATGTGTGTCTGTGTGTACCATGTGACCTGATGGTGTAGTAGGATTCCCCCAGCAGCTGTCGCACTCATTCCTTCATAGTGCTTCACTATGAGCTTCATACACCTCCACTGATGACAGTGCTAGTAAACTGTCAATGGATCAGGGACACTTCACACCAGATGAGTCCCTGCTGCAAAGTGAAGGGCTTTATTGTCATTTGCAGCAGGTCTCACTCGTGATGTAAAACATCTGAGGGAACAATCTGGGGAAATTTGCGCAGCAGAGCAGACAAATTTAAAGTTGGACCAACTCATATTTTCATAATAAAAGTGGGTCAAATAATTATGTGTAATTGGAAAGGGGACACTCATAGTGACAAACCCACAGGTCACTCAATAGAGAGCAGATCTCCACTAGGCAACGTGAAACAAATATTTGATGTAATCACCAGCATTTTCGTTGGTAGCTGTGATTAAACTACATCATTTTTCTCAGTAACTGTAACAAACTACAATAACACTTATTTTGTAATTCATTTATATATAACAAGTTATGTGTAAGTAGTTACTGTCAGTACAGATACTCATGTAGAAAGAAAGACTCAAGTAAAGGTAGAATTACTGATTGAACTTCTTTCCTCAAGTAAAATTTCACTCCAAGTATAAAAGTAAAAAATACTCTTTCTCCACAGTGGAGTCTCCCTCTCTGTATGTTTGGTCTTGTTATGTCTTTTGTCTCGTTTCATCTTTAATATTGTTTTTCATATTTATCGTTTATGACATTTTCATTTTGTTTTATCTTCATGTTGTTGCTTTTTCTTGTTACATCTCTTAACTTGTTATGTCTTTTGTTACGTTTTCTTCTTGTTACGTCTTTTAAGTCGTTTTTGTCTTGTTACATCTTTTATGTTGTTTTTTGTCCTGTTATGACTTTTAGGTGATGTTCCTCTTGTCACTTCTTTTAAATCGTTTTCATGTTGTTACGTCTTTTAGGTTATTTTTTGTCTTACTTTAAGTTGTTCTTGTCTTGTTACATCTTTTATGTTGTTTTCATTTTATTGCATCTTTTTAAAATTGTTTTTGTCTTTTATGGTGTTTTTGAAATTGTTTTCATTTTGTTATGTTTTTTATGTTGCTTTCATCCTGTTATAATGTTTAGGTGATTTTCTTCTTGTTATGTCTTTTAAGTTGTTTTTCATCATTTTAGGTCTTTTATGTAATTTTTGCCATGTTATGTCATTTTCATCTTGTTATGTCTTTTATGTTGTTTTTTATCCTGTTTTGTCTTTTAGGTAATTTTTGTCTTTTTACATCTTTTATGTCATTTTTCATCCTTCTGTCTTTTATGCTATTTTCATCCTGTTATGTCAATGCACTGCTGGAACCACCAAGGAATTCTGTGTTATTGTTCCATCCACTTAGATCAAAATCAGTCTTGATGTTGGGAAAGTGGCACATGATGATGCAAAACAAAAATAATAAATAATTCCCCTCAGACACATTAAAACTAAAGTAACAACGTTGTTTTGATAATGTAAGGGGTACAAAGTACAGATGTTTGTCCACACAATTTTAACAGGGTCAGCAATGACTCAACAAAGTCATTACTAAGATGTGGGAACATGGCAATATTGCTAAAACAAGACAAGAAACAATCAGACAGGTTCATCTAGATTATCTGACCCACTTTGTTTGGAGGTAAAACTGAAGGTGAGTGCACCTGAAATAGTGGTAAGAATTTTTTATCATACAGGAGTAAGGCAAGTTCAAACCTGAAGAGATGGGTATGTAAACTGTGACTGAAGTTAACAAAGGACAGTTTTTGATCATGATTTGATGAGTTTTCTCTTCCAGAGAAGTCTGGCTGATCTGGAGGTTTGTTTACAACCTGTCTGACAACCTGCTCATGTTCCTTGCCCTGTCTGACTTCTTTTTTAGCGATGCTGCTATTCCCAGATCACAGCCCTTAACTTGGTTACCTTGTGAGGTAGCTGGATTTGTGAGATCACGCAAGAATCCGTGTTGCCAGGCTTCAAATGATCTGTTTGTGTACACACCAAAACTGGTGCAGCCAATCAGCGTCCTAGGGGGGGACTATTGGCAGCGTGGGCGTGGTTTTAGGTGTGACGACAGCGAGAAGCATCCATGAAAGTGTTGATCTGATTGGTTGAAGTTATCAATTGTTAGATGTGATAGACAGATGTTTCATCCAATCACCTGCTAAGTGTTTTTTGAAAGTACCTGCCCTTTTCCAAGTAGTTTCTGAGGATGTCTTCCCAGATGGTTCCGTAGAACAAACCATCTGGCATGCAGGGGTAAAGTTTGGCATCTTATTTTGTGAATTTCATATGTCATCATCCACAGGCTGATGTCACCTGTAACAACAAAGGCTGTCAGGTAAAAACAATCAACAACAAATGACAAATAACAAAAGAGCGTCTTTTTCTTCGTCTCAAAATTTATTGTTAAAAAAGAATAAAACAAGCTCAGAAACCAGCTCAGACAAAGATTTGTGATGTCTAGGCTTGTTCTGATACTGATACCAGTATTGGAAATTCTCTGGTCACACATTTTACCTCATCAGGGTGGGGAAATCTTTTAAAAAGCATTTAGACCATGTAACGCCATAGCCCTATACTAAAATCAAGGATATCACGACTAACATTAGCATTGCTGCTGCTACAGATGTATCATAGCTGTGCACCTTTATGTGGAATCTGATCAAAAAGTTGCACAGATTCTGCCCAAAGGTGTCCTACTGACGATCAGAGAAGTATTGGTGAGTTGTACAATAACTGTGGGATCAATGTAGGGTTGTTCCAACACCAATACCAGTATCAGAAATGACTCTAATGCAGTCTAAAATGCTGGATTAGGTGGATTAGTGACTATGTGAGTCTATGCATTCATGTGACATTCACAACGAGACCCTCAGAATTGGTATTGGGAAGGAAAAAATGGTATTTGACTGTTTTTAAATCAAGACTAAATTATATCAAATAGAGGCAAGGTATACTGACTGGACTAGACCTGATTTTTAATAATGAGAAGTAAAAGCAACTGACAGAAATCCCAGAATGTTGACATATTTGCAACATGTTCCCCTTTGTGTTATTTAATAGAAACACACACACAAGAAACCCAGTAACACACACATGTAGAGTCATTCTATCCTTGAGGAATGAGGAAAAGGACATCCTGTGGTGCTTCCCCTGAGCTGTATAGCTGGAAACTCCCACCCCACAACAACAGGAATGGGCAGGCTGGCCCGCCACGGCGGCCCACTGTTCTCCACTTCACAAATCACTCTTTTTACTCCTGTTTGCACAGTAGTTCAGCGCGCACAGACACGTGGCCTGTGAAATAAACATTCACCAGAGTTATGGAATTTATTGCTTTTCTGCTCAGTTCTACAGATTATTGCTACTAGACAGTAAATACATCTTTAACATTTAGTATTACTCAGTTTAACAGGGGTGTATTAAACAACCTGTGAGTACCAGTCAAGTGGTATGCAGAACACAGAGTAATCCCAGATGCTTCAGACAGGCTGTGAAGATTTTGCAATGAAAGGTGGACAGCACCATCTGGTGCACAATATACTGTATGTACATGGACTTGAATACACATAGATTCATGAAGCTACAGTCAATAAACTAATCATAGAATGAGCCATGGGTTTTAAAACAAGCATTTTCATCATCATACATAAGAGATGATAAGATAATTACAGATGATGGTTTTGTTTGGAAAGTTTTACATTTAGATGTGGGTAAATATGATACAACACTAATATGGAAGCTCATTTCCACCAGTGAAAAAAAGCCCCCATAGTAAGTCATACTTATAGGATAAAAAGTTGAAATTCTGACATAAAAAGTCATAATTATGATTAAAAAAAAGTCAAAATTATGAGATACAAAGTCTTATTTATGAGATACGGAGTCAAAACTATGAGACAAAAAGTCAAAATAATAATAATAATAATAATAATAATAATAATAACAATAATAACAATAATAATAATTCTAGAACATGCGCAACAACAAGTTGCAGCAAAGTCTGGTAGCTCTCAAGGTCTTTGTTGTTTTTGTCGATGTAAGATGCTGCAGATGTTTTATCAGTCTATTGTGGCAAGTGTTTTATTTTATGCTGCAGTCTGCTGGGGAGGAAGTTTGGGAAAAAAGCAAGCAAGGAGGCTGGATAAGCTTGTGAAAAAGGCTGGCTCTGTGATCGGAGTAAGGATGGACTCTCTGGAGGAAGTTGTGGAGAGAAACACATTGAGGACGGTGGAGGCCATCCTAAACAACATGGATC
>JAJHUR010091960.1:11798-32882 GCA_027495735.1 Lutjanus campechanus | reverse complement strand
AAAAAAATAATGAAACATGAAAAAGTCCAAGGAGAAGTGGTTACTTTTTATAGGCACTGTATAATCATATGCAAATACAGTAGCGTTAGTCACGTAAGTGGTTTGCACAGTGGGGATGTTGTTCTGTCTGTGTTTATTTATGAATCCTTACAATAGCACTCATGCAAGAATTCCTGCTGGTCTTGTTTTGTGCAGGGGTGTGTTTGGGCATGCAGCTGGCAGTGTGCGAGTTTGCCCGCAATGTTCTCGGATGGGAAGGTGAGTAATTGTTCAGTTCAGCTGGGGACGCTGCTAAGGAGAATTTGATTCCTGCGGTTTCTAATTTAATGATGAAACAACCTTTAGACCTGTCGAGAAGTTGATTTGAGCTTAGATCAGTTTCGCTTATCTTTTTCCAGATGCCAACTCCACAGAATTTAATCCAGAATCCCAACACCCTGTGGTAGGTTATCTTTCTCTGCCGTGCCGCTCGTATCACATCATATCAGCAGTCTTCACCAGAACGGTTTTAACATCCTGTTTGATCTCGACAGGTGATTGACATGCCAGAGCACAACCCAGGCCAGATGGGAGGGACTATGAGGTTGGGGAAGAGGCGGACCATTTTCAAATCCAAGCCCAGTGTACTGAGTATGTATTCTCCCTTTAAGGGATAGTTCGGATTATTTGATGTAGGATTGTATGAGATACTTATCCAAAGTTGGTGTGATATCTATAGTAGATTCTGGTTGGCACACCCCCTGTTTGGAAAGCAGAGAGGGGCATCTGCACAGAAGCTAAGCAATGAACTGCTGTGGACAGGGTCAGCAACAAAAGGTATTTTAGCCACTTAAAAAAGCCAACCTAGTGAGTGTATGTTTAGAATAATTTCACTGCATTACTTTGCCATCAGACAGCCTTTTTCAGATGGGAAATTGCCGTTTTATAAACCAAATATCGCTTTCTCCAAACCAGCCAAACCCCATAGGTGAAATCAGTCATTTTACCTTGTAGAACACAGGAGCTGCTCATCCAGAGCTGCCTAGATCCGTCAATTTATACGTGTTACTGTGTGACTTTGGTGTTAAATGATTAGTTTTGATTCACCAAAGTTACACAATAGCACACTAAGAAATCGTGGCAGCGGTAGACGTGTAACCTCTGTGTTCTGAGAGGTAAAATGACCAATTTTGCTTATGGAATTTGGTTGGTTTGGAGAAAGAGATATTTGGCTTATATAACAGTGGCTTTTTGGTGGAAAAAGCAAAGTAAAGTGGCCTTTAAACTGGGGGAGTGTCAATCAGCGTCTGCTGTAGCTAATACACTGACTATTGAGAAGTACCTCATATAACCCCACATCAAATAATCTGAACCATCCCCATAAATTAAAGGTGGACTGCTGTCTCTTTGGCCTTTTTCAGCTCTGCTGTGTTTCTGATGACTGATATTTCATTGCTCTAGGAACACTGTATGGAAATGTGGGATACGTGGACGAAAGGCACAGACACAGATTTGAGGTAGTGATAAAAAGCACGGTTTTAAAAGCTTTTTGTCTGGGAGCACAAAACCTCTCATTCGCTCTTACAGGGACTTGAAGTTCCCTTTTAATCTTTCTGTTTTTCATCTGTGTGTCCAGTTCTAGAGTTGAAGTATTATAAGATAACAGATAAAAGCTTATTTTTCCAAATCCTCTTCTTTGTCATTGAACCTTTGCACCTATTAGGTGAACCCTGAGCTGATACAACACTTTGAAAAAAGAGGTCTTCAGTTTGTCGGCCAGGATGAGAAAGGAGAGAGAATGGAGGTCATTGAATTGGAGGGTGAGTGGAAAGAATTCACACGCTGTTGAGTGACAATGAATAAAACAGTCTGTATATCACCTGGCTGATCCTTGAAATGTACTCTAATAATCTCTACTGTTTCTTGAACATGCTTTTCCTCTAATTTCCCTTCTTTTGTCAAGTACAATGTATAGAATTTCACATTCTCACTGTGGTATATGGAGCCTAATGTAGTGGAGGTCATTATATCTGTACTAATCTACCTGTCTTTGTTGTTTCAGATCACTGTTACTTCATTGGAGTGCAGTACCATCCAGAGTTTACCTCCAGGCCCATCAAACCTTCTCCTCCATACTTGGGTCTCCTCCTAGCCGCTGCAGGAAAACTCCAAGGCTACCTGAACAAGGGCTGTCGCCTTTCCCCACGGTCAGCTCTCACACAGAAATGTCTTCTTCAGTTGAAACCATTAAAGTCTTGTGAGATGATCATGCAGTTTAGAGGTTTAACTCTGGCTATTGTTCGTTTTCTAACATTCCAATTTGGGTTTTTTCTATTTGCAATAAATTTAACAGCAAACTCCCGGGTTTCACCTGGGACATGTGTGCGAGCATCGTGCACGCTAAGGAAATAGTCTTACACCTGTTTTCCCTACTAAAAACAAAAACACAACCGCTTATCTTCAGAATCCAAGTTTCTCTCTTTTTTACTTTGCTAAAACTAGCTTAATTGCCTCCTAAAACATTCAAACTCAACAGAAACACTATTAAAACTTACAAAACCATCTTCTTTAGTCTGTGTACTGTTCCAACAATCACCAGCTATGGTTTTGTCGAAATAAATCTTTAATTCACTGAGTTAGATGTGAAAATATTCCGGCTCTACAAGCCGTTTTCCAGTCACTGGTTCTTAGCAGGTCTGTACTGCGGCTGAATGAGAGTTTGTCACCGAGCAGCGTCTCACTCTTTCTTTGGAGGCAGAACATTACATTAGCCCTCCAAAAAACAACCAGCGATGGACACAACCAATTGTTGATAGTGGATATATTCATCCACTCATTCAACCCTAGCATACAGCTTGATGCTCTTTATTAATGATAAAGAAAATCCCATATCTGTATCCATCTTTTTCCCCCTCTGTACTAGCTGAAGTATTTTTTGAAGTGGCATCAAATCTCATTTTATGTTTAATCTTTTAACTGGCGTTAATGATTATTAGATTAGTTAAAATCTAAGATATATCTTAGCTTTTATTTGGACCTTAAGTACATGGGGGGGAACCAAAGCAATATTTACCCTATTGTATAATAGATGTGTTGTGCATAATTGAGTTTACTCAAATTAAGTTGACTTGTCAACATGAATGGAAATTTATGAGCATATTTTTATTCAGTGTCATAATCTATACCTCTATATTATAATACGGTTTAATTACATCAAAAGACCCATGGGTATTACAGCTACAGTTTGCAGTGACACTGTCATCATTGCACTTGCAATCACAATAAAGCAATCCCTGTCAGGCATTAGTGCTGCAATACTAATTGTATGTATTCATCTGCCATTACAGAGACACTTACAGCAGCAGCAGCGGCAGCAGCTCTCCTGAAACAGACATCTCTGAGCTGAAGTTCCCCTCGTTCTGAGAATAAAGTACATCTAGTTGTGTTTCTGTCACTCATTCAGGTAAATGCACAGCCCTGAAAAAAAGCTGGTCTGACAATGCAAAATACAAAGTTTTTTTTTTTTTTAACTGTTTTTACACTCTGATTGGTACAATATGTTGTTAATAATTTATACTCTTAACTGTGTCTTTGTTTAAGTTTAAAGGGATGTCTTGTGGTTAACTCTGTGGGGCTTTAGAGTTGCTGCTGTAAGCAAAAGCCAGAGTAAAGTGTTTTTAGGGGTTTTGCGAGAAGAGGACATTGTGGAATACCTGTACAGAAAACTTTTGATGAATGGCAAAAAAAGAATAGGGTGAGACATGAATGGGAAGACAGCAACCTGTCAACATGTCCAATGTCTTGAAGCTTAAATATCATGGTGCTTGGGCAAAAATGTGAGGAGATGGATGATGTATTTCTGCAGGTGTAGACACTTGAGGCTAGCTTAAAATAAACAGAACAGTTTGCAGGAAGCAACGCCGATAAAGTGTCAGTGTACAGGTCAGAGTCTGTGCAGTCACATATGCGGCAAATCACTCTAACTAACTGATGAAAACACTCATAAGAAGCATGACTTCGCACAGTTTGTTTCTTTTTCCCTGTGTATCATGACAAGTAGACATATCATTGACATGTAAACCTCTTTGAAATATGTGTTATTGTCGCTTCCAGTTTTATTTTATGTATTTCTTTTTAGGTTTAAAACCTGCTAGTGTTATCACGATACTGAAATTTCTAATTCTGTTACAACACTCGATATTCAGTGTCATGTTTGATACTATGGAGAATCAGAATTGAAGGCAGAAAATTTTTGTTTTTTACTAAAGATAAATATAACAAGGCTATAACATCATAATGGAGAAGAAGACAGCACTGTGAATTTGTGAGAGGAGGAGGAACGATGTGGGCTCTGCAGTAGTGTGTGTCAACTTGCTGTCAGACAGAAGACAGTGAGAAAATTCAACTGGTACCAGAGTATCAACACTGCGAAAAACGATTATTGAAAGCATTTCTAATATTCAGTATTGAAATGTATGAGTATAGATATTTTTGACAACACTAAAACCTGCTTGCATGTCAAAATATTCATTCAGGGATCCTACACAAAAGGGTACAGTAAATGCTGTTCTGGTTTCAGATAATCTTGCACTCTGTAACGTGGAGTGCGCATGCAAATGCATGCCTGAGATTAAACTGGACCACAAAGCTGTGCTTTTGAGACTGTGGGCTGTATTTGAATTTTCTGTTGTAGTAAAGTCTATTGTTTAGTTATTATCAAATGGACAGTGGGTTTAAATTCTGCATGAAAGGTGTGACATGCAAGCGTTTGCACTTTGTGGGAAGTTTTTATGCCTTAAACCTAAACCCAGCAGCTCAGGTTGCATGACTTTTATGTTTTAGACCTTTTGTTTACCAATGGTTTTGAACTCCATTGCCCTTTTACTGCTATATCTGAACCAGAACTTCCTAAAAATGAATCATATTGATGCACAGTCATCTGACAACCCAGTTAAATTAAAGTAGCCCATGAGTCAGCAGTATTAACTGAAAAAGAAAGCTTAGCATATGAAAAGTGATGTCTTTAAAAAGAAAACATGAACTGATCTTAAGACATCAGTAGCAGTCAAGCATCAAGTTTCCAAGTTACATTTTCACTCTTAGTCTTGTCAGACTGAGTGATATTAAATTATTGCCGACAATACCTTTCTCAAATGTGTGAAAAACATGCTATATTTTTTTTTATATTTACAAAGTTTGGATGCATGTGTGATGCTCTATTTGTGTTTATTCTGAATAAATATATTGTTATCCCTCTTGACAATCTTGCCTTTATTGTAGTGGAACTTAGAGTCATTTCAAGTTCTGCTTTTTTTTGTTTTTTACCAGTTTCCACTGCAGGAACTTTCCCCATTGACTAGGAACCTTTGAAGAAGGTTCGGCCTCAGGGACCAGGGTCTAAATTAAGTTTTAACAAAGCATACGACAGATGGACCGATGACCAAGTCCACACTCCTACTGTTGTATAGTTGCACACAAAAAATGACTTGTAAAAACAGCCATTGCTTTTTCATACCTCATTTTGCCCACTCTTTACGGGTCTTCAGGGCTTGGTGGAAACACAGATTAACAGTGAGCTGAAGGAACCTTTTAGTTCCTTCAGAAGTAGTTCCTGGGACCTAAAGTTCCAGTGAAAACACGGCTTATGTGACACTTCCATTTTGAATTTAATTTTATATACGAAACTAAAAGTTCTAGCAGTACCTAGAGGCTGTCCTATTCATTACACGCTACAATATGAACAAGTTAGCAGCTGAGGTCGTACTTGCCAACTCTCCCGATCTTCCCAGGAGACTCATGTTTTTCAATCACCTCTCCATGTTTGCTCACAGGATCACATTTCTCCTGTATATCTTCCAATTTCAGACAAATTTTCTCACCCTTTTCTCCTTTTCATTATCACATCTCTTTCTGACACTGTACAGCGTTCATAAGGCTTATTCTGATCTAAAAGTCCATGGTTTTCACCTGAACAATACAGCTACAACCCCATTCAGACTTTATAAGGATTCCCATTTCTTAAGGAAAGTTTTAAAGAAAAGGGGGCCATGCATTTTGTAAAATCTACCATTTCCGTTTTCTTTTAGAGGCATGGCCAAAACAATGAATGAAAGAAAACTGATGAATATTAATTCGTGCCAGAGATATACGCAAGTTCACGCTAGAAGGACGAATTATTCTGTATTTCTTGAGAATTAAAAGTATTCAGCATAAGACTGCTGTTGCACGGTACTTATTATTTTCTTCTGTTCATTCTTTAAAGGTCACCAAAATGCAGGCAACAGTCTCTGAAATTCAAAAAAATCCTCCCTATTTTTGAGGTTTCGAGGTTGTCAAGTATGGCTGAGGTTTTACTGAAATTATGTACACAAACCTTGAACAGAACACAATTGCTTATAATTAGTTGTTTAGTGATTCTCTCCAGTGAAAGCTCAATTTTGGAGTGATGCCAGCATCTAAATTGTGTGTTTAGAATGTTGATGATTTATATTTGGACCATGGATTGTGCCTTTAATGAGTGGCACTTAGGTCTAATACCTAATCAGAATCGGGGTTTAATGGCAAGTAGGTTTATCCATACAGGGAATTTGCTATGTTAAGTTGGTGTGTAACAATAAACATGGTACAAAAAATATGAACATCAAAGGCAAGAAGTAAAAATAAACAGAAAAACAGAAAACTGACATTAACATTAAAAAAAAATCCTACAATCCCAGTTCCAGAAAAACTGGACGCTGTGTAAAATAAAAACAGAATGCATTGATTTTCAAATTCTTCAACTACAGTACAGTACAAAGACAAGATATTTAATGTTCAAACTGCTACACAATTGGTTTTTTTGTAAATATACACTTGTTCTGAATTTGATGCTTGGAACATGTTCCAAAAAGTCAGTACAGGAGCAACAAAACAATGGAAAAGTTGTGGAATGCACAGGTAAACAGGTTAAATATTAACAGGTGACAGTATCATCACTGAGTATGAACAGGGTGTCCTCGAAAAACTTAGTTGGTCACAAGCATGAATGAGTTGTGGTAAAAAACTTGGGCAAATAGTTCAACATTTGAAGAACATTTCTATACACAAAACTGCAGGCTGTGACCTTTGTCCCCTCATGCAGCACTGCCTTAAAAATTGCATTTAAAAACCCTAATAATTGTATAAAGGATACTACATGGGCTCACAAACACTTTGGAAAACTGTTGTCAAAAATCACAGTTTGTCTCAGCATCTACAAATGCAAGATAAAACTCTACCATGCAAAGCGACAGCCTTATAACCTCCAGAAGTACTGTGGACTACTCTGGGCCTGAGCTCGTCTGAGATGGACTGATGCAAAGTGGAAAAGTCATGGAAAAATAGAAATCGTTGATTTTATGACCTCTGTGCTGAAGTGAAAAAGGACAATCCAGATTGTTACCAGCGCTAACTTTAAAAGCCAGCATCTGTGATAGTATAGGTGAAGGTTACTGCCCACTGCCATTCAGGCAACATCTTTTTTAGAGACGTCCCTCCTCATTTCAGCGAGACGATGACAAAACACACATTCTGCACATTACAACAGCGTGGCTTTGTAGTTAAAGAGCTCAGGTACCTGGTGCATTATGAGCTACATAATATGACAACAGCAACTGAAGTTGTATATCAAGCAAGAATGAGAAAGAAATTCACTTTCAAATCTTCAACATTCAGTGTCACCAATTCCCAAGTAGTGACTGTTGTTAAAAGAGAAGGTGATGTATCACAGTGGTAAACATGCTCCTGTCCAAATGCACATTTACAAAAAACAATACTGCATACAGTACAGTATTCAACTGAATTAAACAAAGCAGGTATATAGTCATCACTGAAATATTCAATTTAAATATAACCTCCAACAAACCTATTGTGAATCACGTATCCTGAGGCTGTCCTCAGGCTGTCTGTTTCCCAGGGTCTGTAAAGCTTTATTGTTATCAACTTCCCTTTTCAGTTGGCAATGTTCACTCAGTGGACAGGACCATAAAGTGATGAGACCGCTGCAAATTGTTTTGGCAAACAGTTTCCCCACATTTGTTCTTTGTTACTGTTGGCATGCAGATTTGAGCTGACCATGGCAGGAAACTGCACGGTTTGACTTGATATGGTGTTAAATACAACTACTACCTCCTTATAATCCACGCCCCCCTCCCCTTTCTCCCACATCTGGCCCTCCCTTTCCTCCACAGCCCTCCCTGTGTCCTTGTGCTCTCGCCCCACCTTTTGTCAAGTAACAACAGGCAAACTTTAGAAGTCCACACCCCCGTCAGGCACAGCGCACTCATGCACATGCTTACAGTAGCAGTTAAGGTCAGCGGCTCAGATGAGAAGTGGAGCGATACCGGGATCTACTTTACGGGACAGATTACTCTGCATACCTGAGGATTTGATGAACCACCATGGGAATGAGACTGACAGACTTGTGCTGAAGCCATCAATGGAAAACAGGAGTTTGGGATGAGTGTGAACACAGACTGCGCTACAGATTGTGACATTTGTAAGGAGTGGCTGCTCTGGTTCTTTCTCAACATTTGGAATATCAAATATAGGGAAGCCGTTGGTGGGAAGCTGGTGCTTGTCTCTTGCAGGTTTCATCTCTTTCTTTGTTTCTCTAACCCCCTTGGTACTACAGGCTGTTCAATATATTCCTCCTCAAATATTCCTAACCCTCCTCACAACCCCTTTTATAATTCCTGCAGTGTATATCATACTTTTTCTCTCTTTCCAGCAACAACTTCTGTACATCTCTGTATCCCCACAACCTGTCTTCACCGTCTTCATCCCTCTTTCCCCCACTACCAGCAACAATGGACCTGACTTTATGGCAGTACCAGTTCAGGATCATCATGCTGGGTGACTCCACAGTGGGCAAGTCTTCCTTGCTGAAGCGCTACACTGAAGACTTGTTCTTGGAGTCCATCAACCAGACGGTGGGTGTAGACTTCTATGTTCACTTCCTGGAGGTGGAGCCGGGCGTCCGTGTCAAGCTGCAGTTCTGGGATACAGCTGGACAAGAGAGGTTCAGGTGAGGATGAACCCATCTGTCTTCTGGTGCCAGTCATAGCTTAACACCTCTCCAAATGCAGATTTTAGGTACTTGGATTCTTTGCACTCAGACATAAGTGTAAACTCCAACTAGACTTGTTTGGGGTTCTTGAAGATGTTTCACCTCTCATTCAAAAGGCTTTGTCAGTCCTCAGTGCACTCATCCAAAAGGCTTCTTCAGTTCTCATCAGAATTTTAAAAAAGCCTTTCAGATGAGAGGCGAAACATCTTCAAGAAGTCCAGCTGCCTCTTACGGCTCCTAGAGAATACGGTGACCTGGATGACTGAGACTCTTCACAGACTCCTCGGAGTAATATAAGACATGCAGTTATGGACAGTTATTAAGAGGTGTGTCAGATTTTTTCCACAAGGATGAATTTCTCACATTGTTCAAACACTGGTTCTTACTCATCTGGATTGCTGCCCAGTAGTGTGCTCAAGTGTGTCTAGTAAAGTCTTTGAAAAACAACAGTTAGTTCAGAATAGAGTTTCATAACAGGCTCTGAACTGCAACAGAAGAGCGAACATCGTCAAAATGCACATAACCTTAGGTTGGTCTTTGGTGAAACACAAGTTGGTTATTTCTCTGTTCTGTTTTATAAGAAATATTTCATTGTTTAAAATCCTGAATGTCCTGTACCATCAATTTTTATATAGTGGTAACGGTCATAACACCAGCCCCTCTTTGAATAAGACATATTTTACTACATAAAATCTGACTAATGATCATTCATAAAGAAATTTCTTGTGTACCACTGTATCATTCAATTTAGTCACTTTATACACTCTTTTTAGTGGCACCACTAATACCTTTGAGCAGTATTACATTTTTGACTATTTGTAGGTGTATTATATCAACATTTTGTAACTGTTGTTGGTTGCAGATTCCACCCATTCATTCACCTGAAGGTGGCGCTGTGACAATAAAGTTTACATTTTCACGATTATCTTAAAAACAGCCCGGTGTAGACTCAAAGTTCTTTCACCGTTTTAACCTTTCAATTAATTTGCATGTTTTCAACCAGTCCTCTTTTTCCAATGTTTCTTAATTGATCAGAGACGGAAGGGCCAGTTGTCCCAAAAATTAGTCAAGATCCTTTTTTTTAATCACAACAGCTAATTTTCAAAAATGTTTAATGACTCATGAACACATTGAGGTTTACTGTATTAGTGTTTAATCTCTTAATTCATCTGCATCGAAAATGTGCGATTTTTGCAAGCTACTTGGATCCTATTAGAATCTGCCTGCAGGTCTTGTTTGGTTTTGCTGCTGTTTTGTCTCCCTTTGCCTTGGATTTTAATTGCTCTACATTATGATGTATTGTTTACTTGTGTGAACTCCAGGAAGAGTAGCTGCTACCTTGGTAGTTGCTAATGGGGATCAAAATAAATAAATTCATCAAAAATACCTTCTTTATATGCACCAGACCCAGTAGCACTGTTCTACCCTCTTTGTATAAGTGAAACAAAGAACACCATTCTTATGATAAATATTAAAGAAATGACTTGGACACATGCAAATATACTATCCAAACAAACTAGCACTGGTTATTCCATTCACACCGGAGCTGTTCATCAGTGTTTGCTTTCAGCTACGACTGTGTATCCACCCTGTCGCCCCTCACAGGATCACTGTGCAGTGTGTGCAGAGATGCAGCAGGCTATGTGTAATGCTTAAAGTGGAAAAGGCAGATCTTTGAAAAGGTCTCATTCCTCCTGCTCAGCATATTTAATGAAAACACTCAGAGTAACATGTTTCATTCTGTCTCTAAATTCATTATTTCAGTTCTCCAGTTGAATGAAGCGTGGCAAATTGCAAACTGTGCCTGTTTGTGTTTACCTCCCCTCACTCTGCATGGTATCTGTAGCTGGCTAATCCCACATGAGTCAGCTAAAAGCTCAGCCAAATCAGGTTTGTTTTCATACGCAAAGTATTCTAATGAGGAAGTAAGTTTTTACTTCAACTGACTGCAGGGAGAACCCTGCACAGAGCCTTTCCTTTGGTTTAAACGTTCAATGAGTCACAGGGGAGCTACGTGCCTCTTGACGGTTTCATGATTAGGGTGATAAAAACATAGTGGTTATCAAGTTTCTTACAAAGAACAGACTCTTTGTCAATCAGCTTATCTAAAAACTCTCAACTCAAACAGTGCAGCAGAGAATCAGCTGATTATTTACTCACTGGAACAGGAAATAAATTGGTAGCAAAGTCTGAACTCTGCACTACCCTGTGAGGGTGTTGGGAGGTTTTCATGTGTTGAAATTCAATCCTCCTCCCTCTTGCTTCATTGTTTTCCTGCCGTGTCTCCCTTCTTTCCTCAGGTCAGTGACCCGTTCTTATTACCGCAACTCAGTCGGAGGCCTGCTGGTGTTTGACATGACCAACCGAGCCTCCTTTGACCACATTAAGGAGTGGCATGCCGAAGTGTGCGAGCGAGTGCAGCCGCACAAGGTTCTGTTTGTCCTGGTGGGCCAAAAGAGCGACCGAGACCCTCAGGGGGAGAGGGCGGTGAGCCGGGAGGAGGGCGAGAAACTGGCCGGACAGCTGGGGTTGCCCTACGTGGAGGTCTCTGCCAAGACAGGCCACAACGTGAGGGAAGCCTTTGAGCTGCTCACTCGACGGGTCTACCAGGGTCTGCTGAGCGGAGAGGTTGAGCTGCAGGAGGGCTGGGATGGGGTCAAGTGTGCTGCACCACAGGCACTGCAGTTACAGAGAGCCAGCCTGGCACAGGCCAGCTCAGACGCCAAGAGCAACAAGAAGTGCTGTGGTTAGACTGAGGACCGGCGGTGGTCGACCACATGCACTCATGTTACTGTGGAATCAAAACCAGCCCCCAGGAGGTTGGATTTGTGGTTGTGGCTGTAATAACCTGACCACCATGAACCAGTCTGATCTGAGAATCTTTTTTTTTTTCACCTTTGTTGTGATAGTACAAACTTCAGAAAAAAAGGTTTTGTGTATCGATATATTTAACAATGATAACTCTGTGGAAATAGTTGGTCAGTCGATCCACCACTTTGATGAAATACCTGAAAATACCTTCAAAAGCTAAAAAATATTCAGTGGATTTCCAAGACATTTTGCAGACATCCAGGGAGAGGATTGTTTCCTACTGACTTTGGTGACCCCCTGACTTTTCATCTAGCATCACCAGCAGGTCAACATTTGCTTTTGGGTAAAATATCTTGGTAACTATCAGACCGCTGTGAAATATGTTTGTGATCAAGGGTCAAAGTTACTTTTTTTGTTGAAGGGCCAAATGTTTTGCTCCGATTTTACCACCCACTCAATAGATTACCATTGTTTTCTTGATTGGTGACTGAAGCAAGTCTACCAACCACTTGCATACTTTAACAGAATTTGACTGATGTGTGGTGCTAATTTTGGTCACTGGTTCTAGATCTCTTTACCTTTCATCTAGCGCCATCATCAGGCCTAAATTTCAGTTTGCTCAATACTTACATTTGTGACCAAACAGCTGCAAAACTAATGACATTCCCATCAGCCACAATAGTTCTGTATGTTATCATGCCAACAGGCTACACTAAGCATACTTTTAGCATGTTGATGTTAGCATTCTGTTGATTTCTGGACCTCGAGGCCTTTACAGTTCAAAAGTGCAGTGGTGTTAAGTACAGTACATTTTCTCAGGTCCTGTATGTACAAATTCAAGGTACTTGTTCTTTACTTCCGTATTTAAATTTCATGCAGCTTTATAAACCTAGTCTACTTCATCTCAGAGGCAAATGTACTCTTCTTACTCCACTGCATTTGTCTGACAGCTTTAGCTGCTAGATTACAATTTGTCATACTCTTCATATGCAGTGAAAACCACGTATATCCAAATGTGGTGATAAATTGAAGGATTAAATGCTCCTTCATGGATTAAGAAAATGCTCCTACTTCTTGATTTTAATAAACTACTAAAACCCCTCTTGGATTAGCTGCAAAAGGTATTGTCACAAAGCTGAAAACAGGGCTGTTTTTCTGACACCATGAAAACTTGACTTTTTAAAGATACGCGGTTCTCACAAAGACAGCAACACTACAAACATACGATGCGCTTATAGAATATGACGTACGATGATGATGTATGATCATAACACTTGTATACTTTTATTTGAAAATAGGACTTTTACTTGTGGAGAATTTTCAGTGTGTCGTTGCTACTTTTACTTGAGTAAAGGATCTGAATGCTTCCTCCACTGCGGCAAAAGTGATTGCAAACCACGGGGTTCTTGATTCCCCAGGGTGTCTTTAGATACATCGGAGTTGTCACAACATTATCATATTTTTGTTACAATTTTTTTATAACTCAGTTTTTGCGTTTTTCTTGTAAAATACTTGTTTTTTTTAAATCGCTTTCACAGAGCCAGAAAATAATCTTTACTGGAACCGCTCCCAGCTCACGTCCACACTAAGGTCACAACTTGTATTGAGTGTTTACAAGTAGGCGCTGGTTTATTTTTGGGGAGCTGCAAAGCAAAAAGGTTGGGAATGGCATCACTATAAGGATGTTCTGCTCTGTGCTCAGAACTCATTCCTGGGCACAAATCTGTGATTCTGGTCTTTGTTGCTCGTTCTGTCAATGACTGTCAACAGTTGAGGTATTGGAGCCCCTGGCTGAGATTAGAAACATCACCCGAGGCATTTGTGAATTAATCTTCTGGGCCTGAGTAGTCTGGAAATAAAAAGACTTTGTTGCATCACCAGTAATTGCACTGCATCCTGCGAGTGAGTGATTGTTTTCAGGTGCTGTTGTTGAAATTAATTAAATAAAAACTCTGGGGTGCCTTTGGATATTGTTCTTTTGAAATGTTGTGACAGATTTCTATAGCAATTACCATTCATCTGGCTGATGAACAGCCTCCCGTGTTTTGTGCAACTAAAGTGCAGACAATTTATTTTGCAACTAAAAGGCATCCAGATTAAAGATCTACTGACATAATGAACTGATGTGTCTGTACACTGATTTGTGTCCTTGGTTCTTTGTCAATATACAGAAAGTGAACTGATTATATTATATGATTTAGCATGTTTTGCTTGCACTTAACCCTTCAAAGCATCACAGTAGTCACGAGCACAAAGAATGAAACACTTTTAAATGAACAGCTATAAATGGATTTAGCTAGTTACAAGGTAAAAGCCTTCAACACCCACTGCAGATTCAAATACATCCCTCTCCTGTGTGTGCAGAACCCTTAGCTAACTTTCACTCAGTTCAGTCTGGCAACAGATGCCATACTCCAAAATGTCTCCTTGTTTGATAAGGTCAGTCGTTTATTTATTTATTTTTTTTTGTATCTGGGCATTGTGAAAAGTAAACATCTGGGCGCCATTTCGTCTAACATTTTGATGCAATTTGTTGAAATAGACAAAAGTCAACATTTACAAGGATGGTTGAAATAAATTAGTTAATGTGATAAAACCTACTACATTCTGTAACAATACATGACAGCACATACATGTCTAACAACAGAGACAATTTACTGTATTTGCAGCAGGGATTTGGTATATATATATGTATAGACCCTCTATAAAAAAAAATATGATCAACAACATTGTATTGAGTAGAGGGTAAATGGGGGGACCCTAATCTCTTACACACTCTATGGATATGGCCATCTATTATAAGCAAGATAACAGCAAGTTTCATTTTTAAGGAGGCAGATGTATCAGTGACATTCACATCCAAATGCTCTTGTATCAAAAGGTGATCTGGATACAGCAGTGGTCGTAATCCAAAAGAAGTATTTCAGTAAATGTTTATTGACAAAAATGCAATGAATAGAGTTCTGTCGGGCTTTAGCTTAATGGCAACAAAACAGAATCAGAGACGAGGATTACATTACTGTGTGACAGTGCTGGCAAAACACTCAAAAGTTAGGGAGTCATGGCGATGAAACACTATCTAATGTCAAAAAAATAAAAATTTAAACCATCATTTCGAGCTTTATTAGTCCATAAAAATCCCAGTTGAAAAGAAAAAAACAAAAAGAAAAAGACAATACACAGAGTGGGTACGACATATTAGCACACAGTCTTGCTACTTTTTGGTTGTCTTGCGGATCAGCGCCATTCTCTGAAATGAAAACAAATACCAACTGTTAGGCCCACTGCAACATAAAATAAATTGATAATACTAACAAATACAAGATGATTGATCAGCAGTTGTCATGTTGCTCTAACAGAAATAATCGAACAGAAACAACAGCTTCTATTACCCACCTGTTTGTGAGCCTCTGTGGTACAAGCCTTCTTGAACGGCCGGATCTCATCTGAGCCGTAACCAGGAATCCACATGTTCCACTGGCGCTCTGAGAACAGAAAAGCACCACGTCAGCAGAACACAGGCTGTAGGATCCACTCAGGACTTCACACACATCACATTGTTGCTGACTCAGACTATCAGAAATGTGTCGTGCTTCCATAATCTAACTTCCATCTCATTTCCAAAAAAACGGTTAATAATGCTTCGAGGGTTAAAATTAAAATAATTTCACCTCCTGCGACTGTCTTGACTCTTCTGCGTGGGCTTTAAACTGAGCACAGCCAAGCAGCAGAGATGATAATGTACCTGTCAGGTTTCCATGTTACCCTAAAACTAACTACAAGTTCCTCGGGAAGCTTTTCCATTTTCTGACTGTGAATATTTGCAGTCACTCAAGTGAGGTAAGTCGGTTAAATTGCTTTAACTGACAGGTGGAAAACATGCTGTTTTTTGGGGGGATAAGATTTCCAAACATCTTTCCTTTTGTGTTTTCACTTCAGCACAGAAATTCACGAAGGCTTCCTTTTGAGATGTCACCTGTCAAAGTTATTGTAAAATTCAAAGGGTATGAATCTGCTCCCTTCAATTATGAAAAATATTTTTTTTCTCATGACTGAATGTTTGATAAATAACTTTTTAAATTCATGTTAACTGTCATGTCTAAACATAAACATCATTATGGCTGACCCACCCAGCCATTTTAGAAAGCAAACACCCCCCTTTAATTACAGGCTGACCATCATATAATTTATACTTCAGATTTTTTTGTGAGACCCACAGAGACACACTCAACATAAAACATCAGGTGTTACAATCCTAAAAAAAAACACAAACAAAGCTACCAACAACTTACCAAGATGTAATTGAACATCTTTCACCTCCAAGGTGTTGGACTTGCGATGGCGTGCCAGTTGACAGGCCGCTGTCACTACGCTCTCTATAAAGTCATCTGCAATCTGTAGCAGCATCTGAAAGAAGACACACACTTTTTGAAAACCATCAATCGTGTGCAGTAAAGGGAAGCAACATTCCACAACGGCTAGGAAGTCCCTCATATTTTCAGCTGCACACACCATTTCTCACACAGTCAGACTTTCAATAGAATAAGATTTCCAAATGATGGACGAGGCAGCAGGTTGGGACAGTTTTAGAGTAACAAAAAGTAGACATTTCACACCAAAAATTCCACTACCGCAAGTACAGATTTTTATTTGAAACTAGCAATTAAACCAGTGACAGACCTCCTCAACATCCTCATCGAGCTGCTCATTTGGATCGATCTCTCTAACCAGGTCCTGGAGCTTCTTCTTACTGAGCACCTAGAAAGAAATCACAAGTATCCATTCATCCAGTATCCAGATTGTCAAAAGTGTCGATACTGCGCAACTTTTTAAATACCACATACAGTACTTAAAAACATTACAATACCAACAGTACTGAAGTTATAAAAGGAAGATCAAATGCTCATTCAAGACCTCACTTCCCAGTTTAGTCTTTATTTTCCTGCCTAAAATTTGGCTTGCAACAAAACCAGACAGTGTTCAGTGACTTTTTCTGCACCAGCACTGTGTGTTAGTTGTTCATTTTTAGGAAGAAAAATCTATTTTGTGTGTTTAAGACCTTTGTCTATTGAAGTTTTAAATTCCGGTATTCTGACTACTCTAACAGTGTGCCTGTCTATGTTAGTCTAATGATGGTCCTCAATGTAAAAATATCAAAAGGGCATCCACAAGGCTTTTTCACATTTTAAGCCAACACCTACAAAATTGGTTATGGGGCTGAAACATGAGCCGACACTGATTTTGACAGTATCTCACATGTATACATAAAATCTTTATGTCAAATACTGCTAACAGAAACACCAACCATAGCGTACACTCAGTCACTAATCATTTTACGGGGGAGAACAAGATATTAATAAGGCAAATGTCCCAGTGAGACTGTCCCAAACTCTGTAGCTCTGATCTTGAGAAGAATTCATTCTTCTTGCTAATGAATTAAAGATTAATGTCATAAAGACTGTGGAACCAGTAGTGGGTCTGTAATAATTAGACTGTTTGTCTTATAGAAAAATGACCTTGGCTATGATAAAAATGATGCAATAAATCAACATGCACATTAAAAGGCAAAATATGCAGGACTTTCCCAAAAAAACAATGCATAGACCCATACAAAAGTAATCTCTATCATCATCCATGATGCACCAAAAGTGTGTGACAGGGCCTGAATCGCAGAGACCCCACCCTCATTATCTTTTTTAATTATTTTGCTGTCCTCTAGAGGCTTTACCAACCCAAAACATCAGTAGGCTATTTGACATCCTGGGAATATGACTCAACAATCAAGCATCTTTGTGGTGCATTTACAAACAACAACTGATGAATCCTACTTATTCTACCTTTAGGTTTAGGGAACTGTTCTGGGATATTAGCTTCTTTTTAATAAACATTTGTGAGACTCATATTTGAAAAAGAAATGTCACTGCTTCCAATCTACAGCATGACATTTGTGCAGCAGCCCATCCCAGCTGTGTCTTTGGGATTTGGGATTTGGGATTTGGGAAGTACAAACAACAACAAAAAAAAACTGACCTGAGATCCCTCTGGACTACTTCTGCCAGGAGGGCCAGGGGTCAGAACCTTCACTGCTGTTGCGGTGCTGTTAGCCATGCTGGTGGCAACAGGAAAAGTGGAGGGACTCTGGAGTTTCACAAGAGGCAAAGCGGATGTTTGTCTGCGCCTTTATGTGTCAGAGTCCTGAGTGACAGTCCAAGACAGGCACAGATGTGGATGGATTAACTTTGATGGGGACCACGTCCGTAAATCTAAGGAAAATAGTCAAGTATCACACAGGTTAGCGTCACAGAGGAAACAGATTGATAAATGTGATTACAGATCATTTATATCTAAGTCTATCTCTTCAATTTGTTTATTTCTCTCTTTAATATATGGAGCCTTTTATTCTATTTGATTTAATATTTATGGTTCTCTTTTATTTAGCTGATGTTTTTCTCTTTTCCCCCATAACAAAGTACTAAAATATGAACAGCACTAATTAAAACAGTAACTATTACGAATGAAGAGATACAAGAGGCAGGATAAAAACTCATAACAGAGAAATAGTATGATAAATAAATTACAGTCAATCAATCAATAAATAAAAACTCTAAACCGCAGATAAAAAAGTAAATGAAAGGTTTCGAGGACATGATAAAATAAAATACTAAGAGTGAATATGTATTGAGCCGAGTTAATCCAAAAATAAAAAGGGAAAACGATCCAGAAAACAAACTAAATAAATAGGTTAATAAATAGATAGAAAAATATAAGGATATACCAAGTAGTATTGAGTACATATTAAATGTATAAATAAATGAGAAAACAAAGTTCGATTAAAACAACAGACTAAACAGGTAGCTAGGTCTTAATGTTGCTCCTGAAAATATCAACAGCTCCATGACAGAAGAAACTTAGCCGTAATACAGCGCTGCAGGATGTAACGTTAACTGAAAAATATTCACCAAATTAACAAAATAACACGCTTGTTAAACAAAACGAACAGACAGGTAACTGTTAAGCGGTTGTGAATCTTCAACAAATAATACAAAGACGTAAAACACCGACGCTAACACAAGGTTGTGTGCTAAAAACAATAGCAGCTATCAAGCTTTGAATTTAGCCGCACAGGCTAACATTAGCAGCTAACCTAGCGGCGCAGTTTCACACGCACCGCATCCTAAAAATAAGCGATAAATCGCCAACTTACCCAATTAAACAAACACTATCTGTCCATGTTTCGGCCTTGATTCCACGACACTGACTGAGTTGGACACAAAAGACTCCCTCAAATCGACTCTGCTCAGCTAGAAAAATCAGCGAGGGGTCTTTTTTTTCACTACTTCCTTTTTATTTATTGTCTATTTCCGGGTGTGACAGATCACCTCAACGCTGCCACCTACTGGACAGCTTGTGGAACTACAACAGGATTCAACATAAGTGGATTTATGTTGGAATGAATGCAAACATGTAGTTAACACATAGGAACAAGAATGGTGTAGAAATGTTTCCTTTTATTCTTTAAATTTAATACAGCCAATAGAACATTTTTCAACACACACAGATGTATTGTATTAATAACAATAATAATGAATGATCACTAACATAATGTCTATGATGGTAATAATTAAGCAAATATATAAAGTAATGTCAATACCAAAGCACTGTCATAAAGCTAAGACAATTTAAATAAGTAATTGCAGTTTATTTTCATTAGTAAGTAAGTTAATTTAGTGCGTAAGTTAATTTCAAAGCAGCAAAACTTAAACCACCATCACTTATGAAAATATTTTTTGCAATGACCAGTGTTGAGGAAGCTACTTTTGCAAGCTATCAATTACTTAACACTAGAAGAGGGTGAAGTAAAGCAAAGCTACTCCATGGAAGAAGCTAGTTTGGTTAACTAAAGCTGCTTAGAAAACTACTTTGTGAGAAAAATAAAATAAATAAAATAAAATAAAATGATGAAAAAGAAACAACAACAAAAACATGATAAAACTGACATTGTACATGTGATACGAAATTGTAGAAAAATGTATAAAACAAAAAAGTTACATGCCAGCAAATAAATTAATAATTAAATAACAAATGTACCCACTTACTCACAGGTCATACATAAACCAATACTACTACTACTACTACTACTACTACTAATACTACTAATACTAATACTACTAATGATGATGATGATGATGGTGGTGGTGGTGGTGGTTGTTGTTGTTATTATTTAAGAAATACCCAAGTGCTTTGGTTTTATATGTAAAGCAATGGTGAAATCCTTTCCTTTCCCATTGTGGCCCAAAAAATTGTCCAACAAAGTAATTTAACTACTTGAATCACTATCCTAATATGAATACAATTGACCGACTATTGCATATTACATATTGCATGTTTTTTTTTTACATATTGCCCCAATTCTGGCAATGGCACATTAAGTAAGCGTGTTGAAAGACATTTCACAGCCAGTTTACTTCTACAAATTAGCCTACAATACCTCTAACCACCTTCAGATTTTTAAAGCAAATAAAGTAACAGAAAAGAGTTAATATGCTTAATTTGCATCGTTTTTTAGAAGATAGTGCAGTACAAAGACACGTTCTGCCTTAGAAAAAAAATATATCAAGGAACATGAAATATTTTTATATCAATGTTTTTTTTTTTTTTCGGATATCCTTTTTATATAACTAAATATGATAATATAAGCTCTGTAAGCCTGGGGTGGATGCAGCCAAACACAGTGAAAGTGAAAAACTAATATTATGTGTCAGTTGGTCTAACGATGCCGCTGTGAGCATCTGAAGTCGGCGTACAGACTCTTTGACAGGCTGGATTTCTTTCGATCTTGTCTCCTGCTCAGCTCCGGTTAACAGCTAATCAATCAAAGGTCACATCACATGAAGCATAAAATGTTGTGCTTGTTCAGCGTCACATATCAAACAGGGTTATTCCGAAGTTCTTCTCTGGCAACATGTCATGACTTTCACATTCTGCTGAACTTCTTTAGAAAAAAACACTGAGCTCGTCAACATCAACAAACCGAGACTGAAAACGTGATAGGCGCGACTCCCCCTGGAGACAAATGACGCGCCGGGACTGAATTTGATCACCGGTGCAGCTCAGTTCCTTCATTTGTTGACATGAACAATATTTCAGAATTAAACGCTCCTCACAGAAAGAGAGCTATAAAGCCGTGGACATAAAATAAGAACTAATGA
>JAJHUR010091960.1:0-11778 GCA_027495735.1 Lutjanus campechanus | reverse complement strand
ATTAAGCAAATATATAAAGTAATGTCAATACCAAAGCACTGTCATAAAGCTAAGACAATTTAAATAAGTAATTGCAGTTTATTTTCGTTAGTAAGTAAGTTAATTTAGTACGTAAGTTAATTTCAAAGCTTGTTCAAAGATTGTCACTTGTGAAAATATTATTTGCAATGACCAGTGTTGAGGAAGCTACTTTTGCAAGCTATCAATTACTTAACACTAGAAGAGGGTGAAGTAAAGCAAAGCTACTCCATGGAAGAAGCTAGTTTGGTTAACTAAAGCTGCTTAGAAAACTACTTTGTGAGAAAAATAAAATAAAATAAAATGATGAAAAAGAAACAACAACAAAAACGTGATAAAATTGACATTGTACATGTGATACGAAATTGTAGAAAAATGTATAAAACAAAAAAGTTACATGCCAGCAAATAAATTAATAATTAAATAAATGTACCCACTTACTCACAGGTCATACATAAACCAATACTACTACTACTACTACTACTACTACTACTAATACTACTAATGATGATAATGATGATGGTGGTGGTGGTGGTGCAATGGTGAAATCCTTTCCTTTCCCATTGTGGCCCAAAATTGTCCAACAAAGTAATTTAACTACTTGAATCACTATCCTAATATGAATACAATTGACCGGCTATTTCATGTTACATATTGCATGTTTTTTTTTACATATTGCCCCAATTCTGGCAATGACACATTAAGTAAGCGTGTTGAAAGACATTTCACAGCCAGTTTACTTCTTCAAATTAGCCTACATTACCTCTAACCACCTTCAGATTTTTAAAGCAAATAAAGAGTTAATATTCTTAATTTGCATCGTTTTTTTTTGTTTTTGTTTTTTTAAGGAGATAGTGCAGTACAAAGACACGTTCTGCCTTAGGAAAAAAATATATCAAGGAACATGAAATATTTTTATATCAATGTTTTTTTTTTCGGATATCCTTTTTATATAACTAAATATGATAATATAAGCTCTGTAAGCCTGGGGTGGATGCAGCCAAACACAGTGAAAGTGAAAAACTAATATTATGTGTCAGTTGGTCTAACGATGCCGCTGTGAGCATCTGAAGTCGGCGTACAGACTCTTTGACAGGCTGGATTTCTTTCGATCTTGTCTCCTGCTCAGCTCCGGTTAACAGCTAATCAATCAAAGGTCACATCACATGAAGCATAAAATGTTGTGCTTGTTCAGCGTCACATATCAAACAGGGTTATTCCGAAGTTCTTCTCTGGCAACATGTCATGACTTTCACATTCTGCTGAACTTCTTGAGAAAAAAACACTGAGCTCGTCAACATCAACAAACCGAGACTGAAAACGTGATAGGCGCGACTCCCCCTGGAGACAAATGACGCGCCGGGACTGAATTTGATCACCGGTGCAGCTCAGTTCCTTCATTTGTTGACATGAACAATATTTCAGAATTAAACGCTCCTCACAGAAAGAGAGCTATAAAGCCGTGGACATAAAATAAGAACTAATGAGCAATTTATTTTTCGGCCATATATAATGATGTGGATGGATAGTTTCTTTGCGCTTTCAGAACTTCCTGGAAAAACAAGAATTATAAGCCACACCTACACCTCGTTATAGATAAATACTGAGCAGACTTTCATTTCAGATTAGAAGCTGCGTAGGACTGTGCTGTTTTTTTTTTCTGATATTGAAAAGGTCTCTCACAGTCATGATGAAATTACTTGTAGTTGCTGCAGTGGTCGCCCTGCTTCATGGCAGTTATGGTAAATATGTTTTTTTTTTTTGTCTCTTCATGGACTATCATAGACAATCCCCCTCAAAACATTTAATTTTATTGCTCCTCTGTGATGAGCTATTAGTTTAATATTCAAGTCTAGCTCTGTCTTTTACAAATATATTCATACAGTTGCTTCCCTGGGTTTTGTCTGTGTGTTTTATTTGTGTGTGTGTGTGCTTGCCTGTCTGTTTGTGAGTTTGTTTTTCCTCGAGAGACAACGCTTTATTTTCTCTTCCGTCACACTGATGGTTTTCCCCTGGTGGTTTATACAAGACTCAGACAAAACAGGAAATGTTGGCAGAATTATCAAGGGACTGACGAGAAGAACAAATGTAATATCTTTATGTACATATACATACTGTATGCTGAGACCTGTTTACATAAAATTCACATCTTAGCTGTGAAGAAATAATGTAAACTGTTCGTGTTGTACAATATTTGAAAGATAAACTGCCTCTGTTGAAAGTAGAGAGAGTAAAGTGGAAGGACCTGTTGCTGTGGTCATGTGGCCGTGGTGACTTTGTTTGTTGGCAGCTTTCCAGCAAGAGCCTGAAACAAATGTCAGGAAAAGGGAGAGGTTGTTTTGAAAGTGTTGCCCAGAACAGCAGCCACATTCCCCCAGAGCAGGTCGGCTCAGCATGGGCCTCACTCCAGAGCCCCCCTCTGCCTATTCATGTTGCGATCAATAACCGGCTTCTGTAATCTCTGTCCACATGCAGCCACTTTGCTCATTAAAGGGCCGACCCAGCCGGTTCTGGAGGGACAGAGGATCACGCTGGAGTGTCAGTACTCAGACTCTGAGTTCAACATCAGCCAGGTCCACGTTGAGAAATTCTCCAAGGTGAGCCACGGGGACTAATAGGTGGACGGGTGTGAAAAGAGGACAGAAGTGATACATTTCAAAAGTGGGCTCGATCACAACTGTGCTGGATGCACAAGTGTTTTACTTTATTGCTCAAATTACTGTAAAATTTGAGGGTAACCTGGGATCCTATTTTCCCATGTTTTTGTGTCTAAGTGACAAATGGAGATTTTTGTAACTGGTAGCAATAAGGGAGAGTGTTACAGCCGACAGAAGCAAAACTAAGCTACAACATAATCCCTACGGGCAACTGTGCACCATCAAACACTCTGAAAACAAATGTTTTGGCTCCACATAAAATTTAATGCAACATTTTGCACCAGTCGTTTTGAATTACACAGCTTCTAACAAAATTTGCTTTTCCCCAACAATCAAAGTTACTTTTATTTATCACTTAGTAATTGGTAGCATTACACAAGTTTTTAGGCTGATTATTCATAAAAATTAATTGTTCCAACTAGTTTTTCCACATTATTTAAAAGATTATGTACTTAATTTCAAAAAGTTTCGAAGTTTACAATTGTTTCAAACTTTAAGTTGCTCCGATTTGATTTTCTATGGTCTAAATTAGACACAATATTAAGTTGACATTATTGCCAACCTTATTATGTCAACACAATTCATCAAAGATGACCCAATCTGGTTTTACTGTTTATAACCAGAAACAGCTGTTATTGCTCTCACCAAACTCAAAAGACTCCCTTTACAAAACAGAAACTTAATAAAACTCGCTAAAAACATCTTGGTTCGTCCTTCCACTGTTCCAACAATCACCAGCTCTGGTTTGCTTGAACTAAACCCTTTGTTCTTCGAGACGGATGTGAATTTATTCTAGCTGTAGACGCTGTTTCGCCCCAGTGCTTCTCTGATGTCCGACCTCCCTCTCTCTCGTCTCCAATTTTCACGTGTCTTGGTTGTTTATTTCGACCAAAGTTGATGATTGTTGAAACTTTGGACAGATGAGTCAAGACGCTTTGGTGAGTTTTATCTAGTTTCTGTCAATGATAGCTGAAGATGATGCTGATGATGTTAAAATTACCATTTTATAAAGGGAGCCCAGTTAGGCTGGTGAGAGCAATGAAACACATATCTTACTCTTTTAAAAGGGCTTATCTCTTCCATAATGTTGTCAGAAACTCAAAGTAACAATCTGAGCCAGTCGGAGGCAAAAACAAGCATTTTTAGTGTGCTCACTTTGATGGTGCACAGCTGCCCAGAGGGATTACTTTGCAGCTTAATTTCACTTCTGCTGGCTGCAGCGCTCTCCCTTAATACTGGACCACTTTCAAAAACTGATGTCCCCGTTAGTCACTTATAGACACAAAAGCAAAAAGGGAAAGTAGGGTCCAGGCTGAAAAAATACCTAAGTTAACCCTTTAATAACTCTTGCAGTAGTGAAAATATATTTTATATGCAGACTGATAGTGTACATAAGAAAACAGTGCTCACTGAAAGTTATCACACGTCATAACATTTATAGCTGACGCTAATTTGCATGCCGACTGCGGTGTGGTTCAACACAGGCGAGAAATGAACACAAACCCTAACACATGGAATATAATCCATCAGAGTGCTCCTGTCAAACTTACCATATGTTGTGTTCATTTTGGTTTATTCCTGAGTAAACTTCAAACTCCAAAGCTATCGAAATACGTGTTTAAATAAAACGGGGGTTTTCAAAGTCTGAGACTGTCGGCCTCTCTTCAGACAAAGCTTAGGAAAAGACACGAAATTTCGCTCAACTCCTGGATGTCTTTGGGATCATGATTGTGTTATTTAATTCCACAGAAACTCAACAAAGATGGCCTAATATTTCTGTTTGATGTAACTTCAGAATACACAAAATAAGCCTGCATAAAAGGGTCTACCTAGAGGCATTTATTAGTTTCTGACTCTGGTAGAGTAAGAAAAAGAGTAAAATTCCCCAATACTGTGTATCTAAACAAACTCTTTGACCAAATCACACACATTTAGGCTTTTCTGCGTGATATCCTTTTGATACCTAATGTAATATTTTTTGCACCTCCATTCACTGAGCCTCCCCTGAAACTGTTTGAAGCTCATCAACCTCCCAGTTTCCATCACCATTACCCACAACACCCATCCATCGGTGACCAGTGTTTATCTCTGTCTTTTGCTTCACCAGTACATGCAGAGCTGGCATCCAGTTTGGGAGAACTCTTGGTGCTTCTATTCGCGAATGGTAATCGTGCGGACTGCAGAGAGTCTCATCCTGTCCATCCGCAGCGCTGGAAGGTTCTATGACGGGCCCTACCGCTGCGTGTCCGACGCCGAAAATGTGACCGCGCCAGACAACTCTTCCCAGGAGCTGGCCATCAAAGTGCATTGTGAGTGACTGGGGTGATATGGGTAGGAGCTGTGGAACAATGACTCTGTGACAATGAATTTCCCTTTTACAAAAAAAAGAAATGTTATTTGTTTTCTGTGTCCTGTGGAGGTCAAAGCGATTTCTGCAAGACTCTGACAATGAGCTAGATAAACACGACTTGCAAATAAGACTCACAGTTTCACTTTCCAATGGGGAAATGTGTGGCGTAGCTCAGAACACTGACATGACTCACAAAGGAGGAAGTATAAAAAGCACCTGAATGTACATTGGTAAATAGTCTAAGTGAGAAGACAGAACAGAGGGAGTCTGAAACCTCGCAATTTTCTTCATATTTCCAACCAGCAGGAGGTAAAGACAATCTTTCAGACACTGTGGACACAGCTTTCTTCACAGTGAGGGATAGAAAAACACATGAATAGTTAATAACACAAGACATATCTGTGCAGTGCAGCTGCAGAGAGTACAACCAAACAATTGCGAAAAGATCCAGTGCAAACACTGTGTTACCTGCACTCTTAAAAATAAAAGTTCTGACTAGAACCATAAAGGGTTCTTTGGCTTGTCTCCATGGGAGAACCCTTTGTTGGTTCCTGGTTGACCCTGTTATAAAGGCTCCCCTTGGAACCCAATATAAAGGGCTATACCTGGAATCATCTGGGTTTCAACTGCCCCCTGTGAGAGGTTCTACAGAGAACCCTTCTATGGTGTAATGGTTCTACCCAGTACTAACAAGCACCCACTAACAAGAGTACTAACAAGAACCCACCCAGTGGGTTCTGCTGAGAAACTTTTTATATTCCAAGGGTTTCTTCCACCTTGTCTTTCCTATTCCGAGGGTTTTATAGAGAACCCACTCAAGGGGTTCTACAGAGAACCTTTCTATATTCCAAAAGTTTTATCTAGACCTCACCAAGAGGGCTCTACCAAAAACCTTTCATACTCTGAGGTTCTATCTAGAACACATCCAGAGGGTTCTACCAGGAACCTTTTTATATTCCAAGGCTTTTATCTAGAACCAAGGGGGGTTCTACCCAGAGATTTTCTATGGTCCTTGAGGAACTTTTTCATCTGGTAACCTTGATGATAAAGTTTCTCAAGGATTGCCAGAAGGGGTTTGGATAAAAAGGGTTCCTAATGCACTTCTCAGTCTTACAGAGAACCCCTGATGAACGCTCTCTTCAAAAAATGGTTCCTCAGAAGCAAATAGTTTTTGGGTAGAACCTCAGCCCTTCAGGGAGAACCATTAGTTTTAAGAGAGTATGATAGATCAACTGCAGTCATTTCATTATTTTTGCACTCCAAGCAAACAAAGGCACATTCTCCTGGTGAGGGCTCAAGTTTGGAACTATCAGTGTAGGATACACAGTTGCATGAAACGACATCTGTGGCGTAGCCAGTCAGATTATCAGTGTCCTCTATCTTCTCAGTGGCCATCAAATCGACCGTGATGCTGTTTGATAGGCTCCTCAGCCTCATGGGGGGAATCAATAAGGAGGCAAAGATTAGAATGGACTGAAGGACTGAAGGAGACAGAGGGGGAGCGGAGCCAGAAGCTGGATGGACGTGGGCCATCTATTGAGATGGAAGAGAAAATGAGCCATTATTCACAACACTGCCTCTCTAAAGACTTCGATAAGATGAAACCTATTATCATTATTATTGATTGCTTGGTGCCGTCTGTACTCCTGTGAGGCATTCATACTTGAGCCTATATACTCAAATATACTTAAGAAGATCTGAGTGTTTACCAGCTGCTGCCACTGCAAACATATGTTCAGTCACGTCCCAAACTCATTAAGAGGAAGCTTCAGTGTACGTGAAATTTTCGTGCTTCATTAATGTTTGATCATGCTTCCTGTCAGTGGTGGACTCTCAGGGGGGCAGGGGTGAAAAAAATAAAAAGGGCACCAACGTGCCGAAAGTCATGATGCATTTTATCCTGTTTTGTCCAAGGATGGGCACTCTCTAGGGGACGCTTTATCATTCGTCACGGATGCTGGGCCCCTCTAGGGGGCTCTTTATCCCGTTTTGTCCACTCTGAAGGGCACTTCATCACGTTTTATCTACTGGAAGAGCGATCGAGAGGACACTGCACGGCACCCAAGGGCACTTTAGAGGGCACTTTATCACATTGTCTTGGACACTGGGCCACTCTAGGGGGTACTTTATCCTGTTTTGTTCATGTAATGGGCACTCTGAAAGGCACTTGACCACATTTTTCCCTGCTGAATGGGCACCCTGGGGCACTTTATCATGGGCCACTCTAGAGGGCACTTTATCCCGTTTTGTCCATTTAAAGGGCACTCTAAAGGGCACGTGACCACATTTTTCCCCACTGAAAGGGCACACTTTGGCACTTTATCATGTTGTCTCAGACAATGGGCAACTCTAGAGGGCACATCATTACATTTTCTCCGCTGGAAGGGCACTCTAGAGGGCACTTTAGCACATTACCTTGGCACCCTCCGCCCCCTCCTTTGAGTTCACCAATGTTCCTGTGTTTTTTTATAGATATGGATGAGCCGTCAGTGTCCAGGGAAGGCTACAGCAGCTACCTGGGTGTCCCCGAGGAGCTGAAGGTGCGACTCGGGGAGGAAGTGGTGCTGAAGTGCTCCGCCAGCTCGTCGGAGGAGCCAAGCTACTACTGGAACAGGAATGTGAGAAAAGCCTGAGGAATGTGCACAGTGGCAGTGTCCTCATTATGCTTTTGGAAACTTGTCATTCTCTTCCTCCCTGCTCGCTTTCTCCCTCCCTCAGATTGCGATGTGACCTCTTTATTTTGTCTTGCTCCAGTCTCTCTAGGTCCCTTTTTACTCTCTTGGCTTTGGCTCAAGCATTCTCTTAATTTTCTCTCCTCTTCAAACTCGTCTCTGACTGACTTTCTCGAGCCACTTGTTTCCCCCTCGCCTGTCGTCTTTTCATCCCCTCCTCTGAAGAAGTGCTCTGTATTTAAGTGACCAGTTGGCTTAGGCCCACCACTCGCGGGGGATTGCAGCTTGCACACTTACAGAGGATTAATAGTTTAATGAGGTCTAGACAAGAGCCAGTCAACCTGAAAACAATTATGCGGATAGATTTCTAATGATTTTTTTAGTGTTTGGTTAACCAGTATTGAATTATTCAACTGGGCTCTCCGCTGAACTAAGGAACGTTCACTCAAGGGAAATTAAGACATCTCAGTGTAAGATGCCATAGTGACAATAGGCATGTCGAACAGGAAGACGTTGATGAGTCAGGAGATACACTGTGCCCTTGTGGTGAGAACATGGTATTACACTCTCAAAGTGTCATTAAACTCACCACCAGCAAATAACAGGTGTAATGAGGCTACGAAAGTATGAAGATATCTCTGGGACAGCCAGAAATAATTGCCAAGTTTCCTCTTTTGTTATTCTTCTTGATAAGTCGGCTCGGGGTTAATGTGCTTGTTAAAGGGTCACTGCTAATCCCGGTTTTTAAATGGGCTTACAAGCCCAAATCCAATTCAGTGGACATTTTATACAGCTAATACTGTTTGTCCTCCATATGATCATATGCAGTGCTTTAGGTTTTTGTCATTAGTTGGTGAATATTCAGCACTGTCCCTACAATCGTTAACAGTGACCTGTTGCTTTCCAAACAGTGAGCCCACATTTATCTGCACTGTCAAGCCTCAGATCTCATCGCTAACTCAGCTTTCTTTGTCTTCTCCATCAGCAGCATTTATGATTGTCGCTTTCATCAGATTAATTAGTTACTAGAATTTAACGACTGACAGCATATTTTAATAGTCAAAAAGTTTCATGTAGCATATCAAATTATCAAATTGCCAGATAGTTGGACAGACTTTCATGTAGCACAGTAGGAAATCCTCCGTAACTCAGTGTAGTGATTAGTCATTAATAAGTGTTTATGGGTTTTTTTTTACACAGTAAGGCTCTGTTTGCCAATTATACATTGTAGTAAGTCATTAATGGTAATGGGTTTTGGTTCAGCCCATTTTAAAACCATCAGTCAGCTCTGGGGAGGTATTAGGAGTGTGATTGTGCAGGGTTGGAGTTAAGAGTATCAGGGTAATCCAATCAGAGGTAGTAGAGGAGGGCGGGACATGCCTTTGCCATCCTAGGAAAAAATAATCATGTACAGGGAGCAGGAAAAGAGAAATTTGTTGCTATTGGACCACAGAGTAAAATGTAAGTCATTACTTAACAATAAGGTTCCTTTTTGCCAATTGTTAGTCAATCATTGATAAATGACGATGGGATATATAATAAGGATCCCTTTTGCTACTTATAAATATTAGTAATTCATTAGTAAGATTAATTAGTAGTAAGCAGTAACTGGATCTTGCCAATTAGTGAGCCCACATTCATGTATGAAAACTGTGTTATAACTTGTAAATGTTTATTGATGATTTATAAATTTGTTTTTGAACCCAAATGATAATCCATTTATACATTTTATTCATTTTATTTTATGAGGGTAGTCTTATTGTAAAGTGCTATGATTATTGCTTTGAACATGACTGGCAGGTCTGTCACTATGTCGAGTTTAAATCATTCACCTGTCGACGTATCTGTGCTCCATATACATAAGTCATAAGACTTTCGGAAACGAGTAATGACACTTTCAAGCAAATGACAAGATGAGATGTTAGTGGGCGCGTGTTTGCCTATCAGCGTGTGTGTGTAAGCCCACTGTATGTATGACAGGAATGGATATGGGGCAGCAAGTGGCATCAGAATGGCCCACTTTGACAGACAGCTGCCGCGGGCACATTGGCCCCCAGTAATGACAGCAGGACAGAGGCAGAAACGGGCCACTGCATTGGGAGCCAGTGGATTTGCATACAAAATGCTGCTTTGGCCAAACCTGGCCTTTATGGGAAATCCTCTTAATTCAGATCCATTCAAATTGAAATGGACTTTCTTGGCAGGAGCTGCAGCTCCCAGGAGCCAAATCATTTGCATGGTGTAATGTCTTTTTTTTTTTTTTTTTTTTTTTTTTCTTTTTTTTTACCCCCTCCTCCACGTTCGTTTGTTTTCCAATCCTTGTGTTTGGCCTATTATTTGTTTCCCCCCATGTCGGGCTCTATCTCATAATAGTGCTGCTATTTTTGTGTCAACAATTCATCCCGCTCCCTTGCCATCTCATTATGTGTTGTGTTAACAGTGTGTTGTTGCAGCATCATTCTTTGCGGATGATGGTGTTATCTGGGTTATTGACTTGTGTCGATGTGTGTTCGTTCATTGGGATTACAGCTCAGGTAAATACACTTCATTTGGGACTTTGGGGACTGTTCTCTGAGGGCTACACACCGGCAGATATTTCTGTCTTTCTTTCTGTGTCTCTGCAGTGCCATCGCCAGTCTCACTATCTTGTTCTATTTCGTTCTTTTTGCCACTCTTCCCTCTTCCACGCAGCCAAAATAACACTTTCTGCCCCTTTTCGTTCTCTTTCTCTTTTACACTTCTTTATGTTTGACAGTCTCTGCTTCTCTCTCTTTTGCCAACTAGCATTGTCCATTCTCCAGCTCTCCTTTGCTCTCAGCTCAGCACTATTTTAATTTGCAGGACTTTGTCGATTCTCTCAGGGCTGCAATCAATCCAGCCAATAAAATATTTTTTTACTCTCTGCCCTGCTCTGTGTTTGTCTCACTCTCTCCTACGCTCTCTCTTGCATGACTAACTCTGTATCTCTCTCAGGGTGATGACTGGATCCTGCCTTCCTCTAAGCTGACACTGAAGAAGGTGAGCGCGATGGATGAAGGAACGTACACTTGCATGGTCGAGCACCCCACTGTGGAGTCACTCAGCAAGAGACGCACCGTCAAGGTCACTGTGCTGCCTGGTAAGAAGAGACTTTACATCGAACTGGACAAATCCTGTTGTCCTTTACACTGCCTGCGTCTAGAGCGGTCGCTTCCCGCTTCCTCATTCTAAAAACTTGTTTGGGTTTCTTAAGAACTGTTGGGAAATTCAGCTGTCAACATTTCCACAATCAAAACAATGTTCTGTATCAGCCACTTAAAAGTGATCACAAAAGTCAGATATGTGGGTGCAATTACGTCATCATGAACATATGCAGAAGTTTACCTTTTTCTCAGTTTTCACATTTAAAACCCTTAGCCTGGGTCGCTCCAACAGAGATTAATTTCATCAAGATTATTTCTAATCAGAGTTTAGCAAAACTAGATTTAAAATTAAGCAGAGCTGTGTTGCAGAACGGTAAACCTAAATTAAATTAGGTTTAAGCAACATGGAGATGCTTGCTTTCCCAAATTAAAATAAACAAATACACAGGAAATAAATCTGAGTGCTCTTGGGACCTAATTAGTATAAAAGAGGGGAGAAACCATAAACTTTTGGCTGCTCTGTACTCCTTAAAAACTTTACATTGTTTGCTAACTAGCTAAAAAGTAAAAAATAAACATTATATTCTTTGCCAGTGAACTAAAAGTTCACTACACGTTACATCGCTACCTAAAAGTTAGTTTGCTTAGTTAGGCTACTCATGATGGCCCAGCAGAGAAATTGAGGTTTAATTTATTTGCGCACGAAAATGTGATAATAAAAAAAAGCAATGCATTTTAAATAACAAAAATAAATGGGAATGATAGAACTGCACCAAATTTAAGGATTAGAGGTGTGTGTCTGTTAACTGTTTTTAGTCAAGTGGCTGACGCTGGACGTTTCACTTCACTTTCACAACAATATTTTGTTGTTTAAATATATGTATGTGTCTATTATTTGATTAAGTCATATACCAAAATCCATTTATATTGAAAAATGTTGCTTCTTGTGGTAAATATGG
>JAJHUR010091959.1:0-19147 GCA_027495735.1 Lutjanus campechanus | reverse complement strand
TAGGAATAGGGTAAGTCTAGGGTAGGCAGTTATAGTTAGAATAAACTTCCAGAAAATTAATAGAAGTCAACGCAATGTCCTCCTAAGCACTGAAAACAAGTGCTTGTGTTTGTGTGTGTGTTTCCGGCAGTGCCTAAGTGAGCAGTGAGTCGCAGAGGGCCCATCTACATCCCATTTGGCTCTGATGAGAAAATCAGAATCTCTGGTCACTGGGCCGAGACATGAGATTACCTCCCTGCCCACACACACACACACAGACATATATACACACGCACGTTTCTTTCCTGTCGTTCCCTCTCACACCACTTAACTGCTAAAGAGAACAAGCAGAGAGGAGGCACCGGGGCAGAATTTATTCATTGAGTAATTTCTGTATTAGCTGGACAGGTTGGGGAGTTTTTACCATGTACATAGTCATTGCTAAATACTTTCCTTGCAAAAATATTTTGAGGGAATGGAAAACTTCATCTGACTGCCACAAAACGTACGTGTGTGATATGTACATGGGGGACTGACAAGTAGAATACAATTTAATTCCTATATCATTTAACATGACAAACAAACAAGTCCAAGAGTCAATGTCACAGCATCGGCCAGCACTCTGTGTTTTGTATCCTGTGTGTGTATGAACATCAGGAGCTTAATTTCTGTGCCAGGACTTGTTAATGAAGACACATGACACTGACGTAGTGACGAGAGCATTAATCACACATGACTCATACATACTAAAACACCTCTCAACTTCTCACTTGACGACACTGCTGTCACTTGCCAACACTCACAGCGCTTCTCCCTACACTTACACATGAACTTATACACACACACACACATAGAAGTGAGAGTTGGCAAATTCAAGCAGAAACACTCTTAAGCTTATCCAAATAGCTTAATTTCTGACATTGGAGAGGACTGTACAATGAAACAGAACTTTTTGGACTAAATTTGGCAGACTATAAAGGTGCAATGCAAGGCTAGGATGCAATTGTGTGCGTATGTCGGCATGATGTGTGCAAGCAAGTGTGCGAGCAAAAACAAAGGCAGAAACTAGGAAGAAGCAGCATTATGTGCCTGCACACATGCATCTGTGTGTGTCTCTAACCTCTATCTGTGTGGGTAAATTGTGACAGACAGTGTCCAGCAGTGTCTGTGTGGGTTTGTCTCTGCACATCAGCACGAGCTCCAGGTCCATGTCGCCTTTGATCAGGAGGCCTTTGGCCACCAGGCCAATCCTCATCACTCCACACAGTACGCCACCGCTGCTGGACTCCCTGTTTGTAAAGAGAAAAATAAAAACAAATAGGTAACGATCACACCTTGTGTGGGTTTTTAAATGTAAGGAAAAACACTCACAGCTGAACAATTCAAAAGACACTACAGTATATCCCTTTTTTTCAAAGAAACATAAACAACTTTATTGATATATAGATTTGAAAGATTAAAAAAACACACTACTACTCATATTTCATACTCAAGCCTAATTCCAATTTTGTTCCTAATAAATTGCTCTGCAGGCAAAAGGTCCAGTTGATTTTGCCAGTGTCATGTGATATTTTAGTATGTATCTTTTTTGTAATCTTTGGTAAGTATAGCTGTATGATTAACATTAAAATACAAGGTGCCAGTTAAGATCGCAAAATAAGATCCGACAAGGCAATTCACGATCTTAATGAGAAGTAGTGAACCCTTAATAAAAAGATTCATGAAGATAGCCGACCGTGGAGGCTGTGCTCAGAGATTGTCAAGTAGTGTAAGTTCATTTCCTCTGGATCCAACTCTCTGCACGACAGCGAATGAACGCATTTTCCATAATATCAATATATTCCTTAAAATGAGCAATATGTAACACCCTAGCATTCAAGATTGAGTGCTGCAGTCCAAATAGTGAGTCGGAGCCATAGCCCGCATATTAAATGGGTTGAAACCCAATTCAATACACAATCTGTGGTTGAAAAGCATCGTTTCCGCCACCAACTCCTCCTCAGACCCGAAGTTCGTGCAGGTTGCTACACTGTAAGTTGATCAGCTGTTCATAACTGTCCGTTGTCTGTCAGTGTAAAGTTAAGCCCGTTATCCTGAAAACAAAAGCCCACTGCTCCAAAAATACACACTCTGGAGTTGGAGTTCAGTGACTGCCTGCCAGACTCCTTCAACATATTGCTCAATTTAAAAGTTATAAACACCAACGCCTTCTAAAAGATTATCAATGACTCTTATGATTCATAAACATTAACATTCATTTGGTGAACAACATGAACATGAAACGGGAAAAAAAAAAAAAAATCATTAGTTGCTGTTCTACTACTGTATGTGTCACTTCTATCCCACCTGTAGCCGTCACTGGAATCCTCAGCTTCGTCACTGGGCTCATCACCAGGATCATCCTCGTCTGTGTTGTCTGCTGGTTGGCTGTTGACCTGGCTGTGGGTATCACTGCTGCTCTGGTCCAGCCAATCAGAGACGTGTTTGAGGGCACACTCGACAGTGGACACCAGTGTCTGAACGGCTTCCAGCTCCTGAGACGAGGGGTAGATGGTGGAGTGTTTCGCCATGACGTGGCGGTCATCGTTACTAAAGGAACGGAAGGACCTCTGGAAGAGAGAGAAGGGTGAGGAAAAAAACAGAAAGTTAGAAAAACTCTCCATGTCTTTGTCTACAGCAAGGACACCACTGGAGAAAGGTTTTCAACAGTACGTGAAGGTTTAATCCATCAAATTGAGCTTTGGTCTCCCTGTTGGGAACTAACTTCTCTCCATCACATACCAAAAATTAAAAAAGAAACACAAATGCCTTCATGTGGCTTTTTGTGTGTTGAGTGTGACTTGCTTTCATGCAGATGGGACATGTATCACGTTCATGGGCAAAAAATCAATTCTTAACTCAGTGACAACTCACATTTAATGGCACTGACCCTGACACGCATGCACATATACACACAGCTATCAGAAATGAATCTGAGCACCATCCTCACATCCTCTCCACCTGTCCTAATTCCATCACATATTCTGGCCTTGGGAATTTATGTCAGCTCTTCTGTCCTTCTTAATCTCTGGCAGACATAAAAAAATTAGTAGGGCCATGCCAGAGAAGCCAAGAAGGAAGAGAATAGAGGACAGCAGAGGAGGGTGATGGGAACAATGCAGAACCTTTAAAATGGAAAAAAAAAAATGGTTGTGGGAGGGCAGGCTGAATTCATAGATAAATGAAAAAAAGAGATGAAGCAGAGGAGGTGTAACTGCAGCTTTTGTGATTCACAGTCTGCCATTAATACCACCCAGATGTGTCTCTGTGCTTATGCACATTCATATGAAAACAGCTTATAAATTGTATGTCAGCTGTTTACATTCCTCCATGTGTCACAGGATTTCAGAGGGTGGTTGTTTATGTGGCTACATGTTAAACGGAAAACACTTTGTTGTGCTAGAAATCATTCAAAGATCTGACCATTAGGCATCAAATAATAAAATTTAAATAGAAAACTGATAATTCCTCAGAGTTTATCTGGCCAGCAGCAACACTGCCTCTGTTGTATTCTTAATTTTAATTCTCTTTTCTATCCCCAACACTTTTGCGTTATTAAATATCAGCTAGAAGAGTCTACTCAGTAGAGTGCAAGTCTATGGTGAAGCACCTACAGCTATAGCACCACATCTGCCAGATGCAACCAGCAGAGATTTTCAAGGCTTTGAGTAGGATAGTATAGGGCAAGTTTTCTTATTTAGATGTATGCAAGTTTTTTAATATAGTGTTTTTGTACACATTTTTGGAGAAACTCACTAAAAATGTGAAATTCTGAATAATTTAATTGCTGTTGCCTATTTGAAGGGTGGAGCCTGCAGGCCCTAGGAGAAGTTTTGGGTATTCAGAAGGTTCATGTTTCGGACCCTGAATGCTCCAATATGGCAACCACACATACTCATACTGCAGATAGTGGCAAAAATAAGAAAACAGGGATTTATTCATCTTGTATCGTGCTTAACTTCAGTGGATGATAACATGACAGGTGTGGAATTAATCTGCAGATGCTCCACTTCTGATGAAATTAAACTTTTCTGTGGGTGTCAGTTTTTGAACCACAACAAAGACCAAAATTCAGCCTAAAAATTCTGCGACAGACTAAGCCTGTTTTAAACTGAGCACTTGTTGATAACTTGCTGCCCTACTAGTCACTTAAGAGGAGTGAGGAGTCAGTAGTTGGTATAAAACAGAACCGTCAATAAAAAAGTTTTTCAGAAGTTGTGGATGACGACAACCACAAGAAGTCCGTGAGCATACAGCCACAAATGTGCACAAAAAGTATTAGGCTGATAGTTCCAGAAATATGTGATATTAGCTCTGAACAAGGACAGCAGCTTCAGCCCCATCGGTCATTCACACATACAACCTATCACATGATCTCCCAAAGTCTTACATCTGGTGTAGATAACCAGAGTTGTTTAGTCACTGTGGCTTCAGTTTTAGCTTTTTTTTTTTCTTTGTCTGCCCTTTTATCTCTTTCCTCACTTCCTCTATTTGTATTTTTCTTATTTTTTTATACATAAAAAGACATTATATCTGGAAAAAAACAATTATGATTAAAAGCTATTGTTTACAGCATCACTTGGGAGCCTGAATCTGAAGGATGAGGTTCACTTTTAATCATTAGAGGTTATCACAGCACGCTGTGGAGCCTGAGGTACATAACCCAGTTCAACATGAGGAGGCTGCTCTCAACAAGCTGCTTATCTCCAAGACCCACATTTCCCTTTTCACTGCACACATCTGCTCAAAGAGACCCACACACACACACACACACACACACACGCACGCACACACGCACACACACAGTGGAGAGATGACCTTTTCCGTGTAGTATGTATAGTGTAGCTTGAGTGCTACTACCAACCTACTTGAAATCCAAGGACCGACTGCACATGCACACACACACTTCATCCCATTCCTAATTGAACTGGTGACATTCTCGTTCACCAGAGTGAGTGAGATAAAGCCATTAACAGAATGGAGGACAAGCCCTGCACAATGCCTGCAGCCTCGCAGCCTGTGTAGCTCAGTATGTAGAGTGTGGCACAAACATTTGGCAGGGCCACACACTCTGCTCCCACTGGGACTGTGATTCTCCAAAACTCTGGCAAGACACACCAGCGTGACATTGAGTGAATTTAGAAATAATATGCAAGTAAGTAGCAGTAGAAATCTCATTACCATGACCTGCATGGCTTCTTTTGACATTTTCTGGCAATCAATACTTTAATGTAACTTTAAATATTTTTGTCAATAGGTTTAGATCTTTATTATGAGGCATCTATCAGTAATATTAAAGCTCCTTCCCTTTAGAGGGACAACACAGGCGACAGGACAATGTGACAGGACAAGTTTTAACTGCACTTGTACAGAAACAATTAGCTGAATCAATAATGACTTTGACTGATCTAACATATGAGGATTTCCCTCTTTCCTCGGTTTTTCCTCCGTCCAAATATCTTTGGGTTTTGGATTGTTGGTCAAACAAAACTAAATAAATTTGATGATGCATATTCTCTACATGAAAAATTCAAAAATCAGTTTTAAAATGAAATTCTCATTGATAGGGTGCAAAAACAAATTCTACCGAGTATGGCAACCTTTAAAAGATCAGGTCAGCCTCGGTTAAATGCAATTCAGAACAGCACAACTTGGCTTGTGGTGCGCAAAGCACCAAAACATACACTTGATAAATTCAAAAGCAGTGTCTCTTTCAAAAACCCACACCATACAGTCTAGATGGATAAATTACAGGAAAGGTTGATTTGGGGGTGAGCTGCCCCTTTAACACAAAATCTATTCAATTTTCCTAATGAATCTGGTCTTAATACATTTTCCTGTGGTCTACATTTGAACTGTATTTGCAATACCAATTTGCAATACTATTTTCTTCCTACATTATATCTCACCCTTAAAAAAATTATTTGTTTTACTTTTTTGTTTTATTTCTGTTTTTATATTCGACTGTTTAATAGATTAATAGATAAAATACAAAAAATATAATTTTTAAAAAAGTGAAAACAACAGTTACAGTGTAAGCGTGATAACCTGAAGAAACCACAGACGAAATGTCCTCTTAATAAAGTCACAGTAAAGGCAGCTCAGTATGCGGTGGTTTATTTTAATACTTACACCTACTGTAAGTTGTTCCTGTGACAGACGAGCACTTGATTGCTAATACTGACTGTGCAGGGGAAATTCTGTTAATTGGGAAAAATCACTTCATTGAACCTTTATTGAGCTATGATTAATTTTAACCGTCTCCAACTGATGTTTTAAAATGATAAATTCTGGCTCAAGCAAAGCTTATGGTGTGTACCTCCATACACGTGTACAATATTGTGTGTATCTTTATACTTGTGTGCCTCCTCAGAGCAGCCTTTAACAGACCAACAGTAGCAGATTTTACGAGCCGTTGCTAATGGGAGCTTCTGCAGCCATAAACCACACTGGAAAGAGAGTGTCTACGTATTTGTGTCTGTTTGGGGGTGGAGGTGGGGGGTGTACTACTCGACCATGGGGGAGTTGTTGCCCAGCCGCTCTGATCACCATGTAAATCAGAGCAGTTAAGGACGACTCACTGACAGAAATCGACCTTGGAGGCCAGCGTGCGCCCAGATAATGTTGCAGATATTTAGACAAGTGACATGATACGTAAGCTACTGTACCCAAGAAAGGAACTGATGCATGATAGAACAGGTTACACACACTCCTCTGAGAGAAAGGCTGAGTGAGTGAAAATTTCATGGTAAATGTTTAAATACTGAATGCTTTACCCTTTCATAATGTTCTTCAAAAAAATGCTGCTTCATAGTGCTCTGTGCTGAAATAGCCACTCTCAAGCCCTCTTCACAACTTGATTATGTAATACAAATACACAAGGGCGCACTCTCAATCTGTTAGACACAACACTCTGGTTGTCCTTGAATCCACCCTGACCGGCACATAACCCAGAGGTCAATTGCACGAAATGTTCTCCTGTCCAAGTGTGCTTGTGTGAGCGTGTGAGTGAGAGCAAACTAAATCATAATTGATGGTTAAGTCCCATTAAGCGTTTCTATCCAGATGCCTGTAACAACCCCCAAAGTCACTAATGCAAAATTACAGTGTCCAATTTCAGCACACTGACCTACAGCTGATCCTTGGCAGTGAAAATTTACTTCAGCCTTATATGGGAAAAATGAATGCTGCTATGTCTCCTAATTTAACATATGCTCAAATGAAGTTTTGATATTATACTGTAGATTAACAGCTGTTGAAATTTTAACACGGCAACAACTTTACAACAAAGTGTGCAGGGGTGAGACATGCAAGCAATTAAGATGATATGTATATATGGATGGTAGATTTGCTTCACTCATCAACCCAACAACAAACAAACAATGACAAAGTATTAAAGGGTGAGTTTGGTAACCTGGCACCTATTTATCCATGTGTTTGTGTCTAGGTGATTAATGACATTTTTTGAAATTGTTCCAGTACTGAGGGAGAGCGCTGCAGGTGGCAGAAGCGAAACTAAGCTACAACGTAATCCCTCCAGGCAATTGTGCACTGTCAAAGTAAGTCCATTAAAAGGGCTTGTTTTTGCCACTGGCAGGCTCATTGTTTTTCTAAGTGTGTGACGACATTATGGAAAGGATCTCTACAGAGATTTTAAAGAGCAAGATAGTTTTATTTAACCAGAAACAGCCGTTTTATTGCCGTCGCCAAACAAAACAGGCTCCCTTTACACAACTGTAATTTTAACATTATCATCATCTTCATTTAAACTCAGCAGAAACAGGATAAAAGTCTTCGATACCATGTTGGCTCATCTTTCCACTGATCTAGCAATCTCAAACTCTGGTTGTCTGGTTGAAATAAAACCCTTTACTTACCGTGGCAGATGTGGAAATACTGTACATGCCGTTTCTTCCCGCTGCCTCTTTGATGTCTGACCCCACTCTTACTCCTCTCCTGATATTTTCACATCTAACACAGTGAAAAAAGGGTTTGTTTTAACTACACCAGAGCTGCCGATTGCTGGAACAGTGGAAAGACGACCCAAGACATTTTTGGTGAGTTTTCTTTTGTTTTTCTTTTGATTTTTTAGGAAGATGACAAGGGCAACTGTAAAAATTACAGTTTTGTAAAAGGAGTCTGGTTAGTTTGGCAAGAGCAATAAAACAGCTGTTTCTGGTTAAACAAAACTATCTTACTCTTTAAAAAAAAAAAAGGTGCATCTCTGTACTGATCCTTAGAATGGCCCGTTAAATGTGAACATTCATTAGCCATTTCGTTTTGCACCCTGCATGCATATCATTAAGTAACTAATAAGTGTAAAATAAGCATTATTTTAGCTCACTGTGGAATGAAGATCTTGACATAGGCCTGTCTATAAACCAGGTTAGACTGCATACTATTTACTGAGGTTTTGAATGAATTTAACATCTAGCTCCAAAGCAAATTATTGCAGGAAAGCTCAGACATCCGAAACAACTGATAACTTTGTGAGGAGCCAAAGGAGTTTTCTTCTCTGTTACCAAGGAATCAGAAACAGACATGCGTACATGAAACTGTGAAATCCCAGCTGTCTGCAAGCCACCAGTGCACACCATGCAGTGCATATCTCTCTGTGTGTGTGTGTGTGTGTGTATATATACCTTGATATGCCATTGTTGCATAGTGCTTTTAGACCACACACTTACCAATTACACTCCATTTCATGCTCCAGTGAGGCCGACTGGCTGGCAGACCCATGTTACATAACCACATTACACAGCATTTACAATTCACTGTGTAGTCAACTAATGTGCACACACACCAACACAGGAAAATCCTGTACATATCATGGCAAAAAATACAATAAATGTGTTAATACACACACTACACATGAAAATCACAAGTGACATATGCACACAAAACCCAAGCAATCAATTACACAGTGTCTTACACCCATCACTTCCATCCATCACCCTCCATCCCGTCCTTAATGCCCTGCAGTAAAACCATTTCAGTTCAAGGTGTTGTGGTTAGACACGCACACTGTCAGCAGCGGCTACTTCACTTAAGAAGCAGCAGAATCCAATGACTTTCCTCTCCATCGCTGCCTGTCTCTTCCTGTCTCATCCTGTCTCTCTGTGGCCATCTGCTATAAATTGCATGACCCAGTGCCAAGGAGAAGACTCACTGGAACAATATAAGCTGTGACTGGAGTGACTCTACACCCGTGTCTTTGTCAGAGACATTATCTACAACCCCAATTCCAAAAAAGTCAGGATGTTGTGTAAAACGTAAATAAAATCAAAATGCAATGATTTTCAAAAAACTTCTTGACACGTATTTAATTGAATAGAAAGACAACATATTTAATGTTCAAACTGACTGAATTTGATGCTTGCAATATGTTCCAAAAATGTTGGGTCAGGGGCATGTTTACCACAGTGACATACAACCTTTTCTTTTAACAACACTCAGTAAGTGTTGGGGAACTGAATTGTTAAAGTTTAAAAGTGAAATTCTTTCTCATTCTTGCTTTATATATGACTTCAAGTGCTCAACTGTCCGGAGTCTCTGTTGTTGTATTCTGTGCTTCATAATGCACCACACATTTTCAGTGGGTGACAGGTCTGGACAGCAGGAAGGCCAATCTAGTCCAGTATACTATGAAGCCATGCTGCTGTAACACACAATGTGTCTTAGCACTGTCTTCCTAATAAGGGGGGATCTCTCTTGGATGGCAGCATATGTTGCCCACATACCTTTATGTACAAGTCCAAAATGATCTATAAATAATTGCATTCTGTATTTAATTATATTTTTCACAATGTCCCAACTTTTTTGGGACGTTGCATTATTTTTAGAGCACCATTTTGGAATTCTGCTCTGTAACTATCTTTGCGTGTGTGCTGAAGCATTGGGCCTGAGGAGGTGTTTGTCTACTCTTATTTTTAAAACGTCATGTGCCTAAAGTGTGTGCAGAGAGCACTCAGCACTACAAGGTGCTGTGAAGAGAGAATGAGAAATGAGGGAGGGAAGAGGACAGTAGAGAGGTGGAGGAACCCTCCAAAAGTAAACAAGCAGGGAGAGATCGAGTAGAAGGAGGTGCAGGGAAATTGACAAACTGGATTTTAATATTTTTAGCCAGCTGCAGAAACAAAGGTTTGTTTGTAATAAAGCTGACAACACGGCAAAACACCCTCACAGTAAAAACAAAAAACAAAAAACAAAACAACAAATCACCACCCATAAATGCCAGGCAAAACTATTTCAGAAGCGGTGTCACACATCTTTAGTCCAAAACCAAGTGAAGTTGAAGGGGAAAAGAGAATTCAAAAACTTCAAAAACCCATCACAAAATAGGCTAGGAATGATGGGCAACACACACACACACACACACACACACACAAAAATAAAGAAATACTCTGTGTTGTCTCTGTAACATCCAGCAGCCTAGAGGAGATTGCATTAAAAATTCATTCTGTGATTTATCTGCACTCTGCTTGGCAGGCCGGCCCGCCACACTCCGCTATCCTGTTTTATTGTGCTCTCCCTCTTTCTCACCCTTGCTGTCTTTCAAATTACCACATGCGTGCAGTCACACATGCATCGAAATATATCACCAAAATCACACTGCATGGCAGCAGGATCTGGCAGCAAAACAACAAACAAGGTGGACTTCTAAACTGTCCCGACTAACATAAGATAAAAAAGAAATATATAACATGGGGCAATATGCAGCAACATGTCACCACTGTCTGCAAAATTCCCAGCCTGTCTTGTTTCAGCAGGGATGATATTCATTTAAAGTCTGCTGCCATCAATCAAGCCTCCTCAAACTACAATACCCAGCCTACTTTGCACTAAAAGAAGATTTTTTTCACTTAAGCCCTTCACCCCCTTTAATGTGTCAGCATTGTTTAAAAGGTTTATGGCCTGCCTATAAAATATTATGACTGGACGGCTAAAAGCAGATGAGCGGGCATACAATTACGGTATTGAGTACGGCCATTTTTACATGAGGGAAATACCAGAAGACTTTAAAATTAACATAAAATGATGTCATATGGAAGACCAGAAAAATGTTCCAATAAAATATGTTTTCCTGTTTCAACAAAAAACCTAATGAATTTTTATTTCTTATGTTATGTTTCTACGAATATTACTTTTATGTGCCATTAGGTGATACTGCATATGTTAGCAAAAAATCAAAGAGCAAATAGTATCAATCAACAGCACAGATTTGGCAAGAAGAAAGAAAAGAGGAGAGCCGGGATAAGAGCCATGCTAACTGAGCTTGGGCTTAAGGCGCGTCTAATGAGGGGAGCTAACCTCTAGTCAGGAAAATAAAACAGACAAAATGGGACTGAGACTGGCCATGCAATGGGAAATAAGAGACTTGTGCCCATGAGGGCTGTGCCATATCATACTGTCTACAATAACGCCGGCATAAATTCTTACATGATAAAAAAGCAGCATCTCGCTAAATCAATGATATAGCAACGTGTTCCCTGGCACGCAAAAGACAGAACATGCACCGAAAAACATTGTGACGCACGTCAAACAACCTTGGCGCTCTTCCTCTGAAGTTGTTTCAATTTTTATCGAATTTTTTTTTTACGATAAATGATAATGATAAATGACTGATGTAAATTACCCCACTGCCAGACAGTAGCTCATTGCAAAAGAAGGAATTTCCTTGAAATATCATGATATAATTTTGAGGCTAGATTGTCCACCCCTAGTGCCCACATCTAACAGAGTCCTGCTCCACTACAACATACCAGACCAAGTTGTTGCACTTCACAGTCTACCTGTGTTCCGAGCTGACAGGATGCAACACGCAAGACTCCTGCAGGACGAGGCGAGGAGGACTCTGTGCTTAATACAGTCAAAATTGATTGACAAGTATGTTAATGGATAGGACAGAACACGAAAGACAGAAAGGGGGAGAGAGCTGGGGGATGACTTGCAGCAAAGGGCCTCAGGCAAGAGTCGGCCGCTGCAGAGGACTCAGCCTCGGTACAGTTGGACAATCTCAACAATATTGAACTTTCTATGTAAAGATGTTTACCACATTATCACAACTATCTTGTTGCTGCAGTATACCTTTCCCCAGATGCAAATTCAAAAAATGCACTACAAAATTATTCTCTTGGTGTATATGTGTTTATGCATGTGTATATTAAATAATTAAATAATTACATAGATTGTTTTATTTTATTTTATTTTATACACTCAACAAAAATATAAACACAACTTGTTTTTTCTCCTATTTGTCATGAGTTGAAGTAAAAGATCTATGACTTTCTGTGCATACAAAGCATTTATTTGTTCAAAAAATGTGTTAACACTCGTCTTTTAACAAGCGCTTCTCCTTTGCCAAAATAATCCATCCACCTACTATGCCACTGATTGGCTAGTACTTGCTGCCATTGTTGTATAGGTTGGTTGGGTTTAGGGATGAGGACTGACTGGTTAGGATAAAAATAGAAGAGGTCTTGGATCTTTACTTCAACTAAAGAAAAATGTAAACAAAAGCGTTTTTTGTTCAGTATATTTCTTCAACTTATATTCGAAATTTAATCTTCTGTTATGTAATATATGTGTGCACCATGAAGGGACTACAACTTTAATTTCATTGTAATTTCATAAGGATAAATAAATTACCTTGATAATTCTACATCAAAGATGACACAGTTACACAGAAGTGGAACTGAAACCACAATATTGTTAAAACTTTCCCTTTGGCATCTTCTGCAGTGTTTCCCCCAGAAACTGAGCAGGGAATTAATGATGACACTTACAGTACAAGGACCAAGCTATACAACATGCTCGACAGATACAAAATAATCAACCCAAAACGTGTGTACAGATGCATGTGCGTAGGCACAAAAAAAAGGGGAGAGAAGAGGCAGGCAAACACAGCAGGCATGTGTATTCATTAAAAGCAGAAAGCTCAGAGGAAAGTGGATGAAGAAGCTGTTTGGTGTATTGTGTGGTTTACGCGGTGATACCCTCGCCAAGGTCACCCACAATATTTGCTGCATCACCATAACTCAAGACTAATCACGGAACACGCACACCCACCCGCCCACACACGCACTAGTCTCATTACCCTTGGTTATTTATGAGCTCAACCATGTGCCCTCTTCTGCAATGTCCAACCTCAGCACCTTCAGCAACATCTTGTTTTCTCTCAATCATTCATTTTTCTCCTCCCTCCCCTCCCCTCCTCTCCTCTCCTCTCCTCTCCTCTCCTCTCCTCTCCTCTCCTCTCCTCTCCTCTCCTCTCCTCTCCTCTCCTCTCCTCTCCTCATCCTTCCACCATTCCCGTCAAACTGCTCCTCCACTCTCTTCATTTTTGCACACATTTTTCCTCTTTCCTCCTCTTGTTCTGGTTTTTAATAATTCATCTCCTGCCCTTCTCCCCCCTCGGGGGAAAAGCTCCCACTGTCACAGGCCAAGACCATTAATCAATCCCTCGTCTCTCTACCTCCACCTCTCTCAGCTCTTAACCTCCCTTCTCTCCCCCATTTCTCCACTCTGCACATCTCTTTTTGCTTTCCACATCCTTTTGCGCTTTTCACTTCTCATGTTTCTGTCCATCATTTATGTTTTTACCATTTCATCTGCCCCCACTTGTCATTCTCCCCCCCCTGCTGCGCTCTTTGATCTTTTGAGCCGCACTCTCCTCCTCCTAAACACAACACAGTTCTTTTTCAGCATCTTGTTCCTCTCGTAACATGCCTCTTGTGCTATTACATAAGATACAAACTTATTTCTACATGAATACAGGCAGGATGTATCAAATCAATTCCATACATAATTACCACTTATCAAACTACAGGAATATAAACATATGGCAGTGATGCTTTTCACAAGAAATTAGACAGTCAACAGCGATTAAACAGATCATTCTTTTTTTCTCTCTTTCTGTTAATCACCACTCTCCTTCTTCTACCTTCCAAGCCTGTCTTCTTCTGTTTCCTTTCATAGTTCTTCATATTCTTAAAGGGATGATTCAGAGTATGACCAACAGTAGATGGCAGTCAGCACACCCCCAGTTTGAAGAACCAGAGATGAGCACCAGCACACAAGCTAAACAATGTACTGCTGTGCACAAGGTCAGCATCAAAACATATTTTAGCCACTTAAAAAAGGCTCACCCCCAAAAAACCTATATCAGTTTAAGCGCACACTATATTTAGAATATTTTCACTGCTTCGCTGAGCCATCAGACAGGCTTTTCCAACAGGAAATTGCTGTTGTATAAATCAAATATCTGTCTCTCTAAAGCCACCAGACTCCATTCATAAAAACAGTAATTTAAAGCGATATTCCACTTTGTGAGAATAAGTCACTCAGTATGTACTCACCACTATGCCGATGTGATGATGGGTGAAGATCTTCAGTTCACAAAACAATCCTGGAGTTTCAGCAGAAAACAGGGTAGTGGCCTCATCCAGTACAATGGCAGTGAACGGTGACCACGGATAAAACGTTAAAAAAAGCACACAAAACAAACACAAAATGTCTCCATCCTGCTTGTGTGGTGTAATCCAAGTGTCTACAAGCCGCGACATTAAAATTTAACCGCAAAAGACGCCATTTATGCCATGTTTTTAGCAGAAATGTCAACTGTAGCATGTAGCCGGTAGGATGTAAACATGGCGTCAATCTCGCGAGACTTGCGCACATGCGTCCATTAAGATATATACGAAGTGTTGCAAGATTGACGCCATACAAGCAGGATGGAGACGTTTTGTGTTTGTTTTGTGTTCTTTTTTTTAACGTTTTATCTGTGGTCACCGTTCACTGCCATTGTACTGGATGAGGCTGCTGCCCTGTTTCTCCTAAAACTCCAGGATTGTTTTATGAACTGAAGATCTTCACCCATCATCACATCGGCATGGTGGTGAGTACATACTGAGGGCTTATTCTCACAAAGTGGAATATCGCTTTAACCTAGCAGAACAAAGGAGTTGCTGGTCTACTGCTGCCTCAATCAGTTACTTTGTTTCAGTGTTGTGGGACTTTTGTGAATCTGAACTAATCCTAAAACAATGAAGTCACACAAAAACACAAACAAACTAACTGAGGCCAAAGTAAAACAGTAGCTCCCACATTCTATGGAGTTTGGTTGGTTAGGAGAGAGCGATGGCGGTTTCCCATCTGAAAAGACTTGTTGATGGCAAAGTAAAGTACTGAAAATATTCAAAATATAGCATACTGAATTTTTTAAGTAGCTAAATTTTGCATTTTGCTGCTGACCCCATCCACAACAGGTCATTCCTTAGTTTCAGCACTGGTGCCCCTGTGCCGCCATCTACTGTAGGTAATACACTAACTATAGATATAGTAATTACGCCATACAACCCCACATTAAATAATCCAAACTACCAATTTAACTTCCTCTGTCTTTCTTTCTTCTGTCTTCTCCTCCTTCCCCAATGAGAAGAACTTATACAGTAGCCTGTATAGTTCCTCCCCCAAAACACAAAGCTGCACAATCCTTTCCACACTAAGCTCTTATCAGGTATCTCTCTTTGACACACACAGACTCTGTTGTCATGTCTAGAACGAAGTTATCAGATTGAACTCTTATACCCTCCAGTCTGGAGAGTGTTTCCTTACTCTACACACAAACACACAAACACACACCACAGCACCTACAGTACAGACAGACAGAGAGTCCATTACCATGCCTGCAGGAGGAGTGGTCGCACGTTTCCTTCCTTCTGACGCCCGCTCCTGGAGTTGCTGGGCGCGTGGTGGGGTGCAGAAGCAAGGTTACCGGTCAGGATGTTGCTGTCACTCCGTTTCCGCTCCTCATGTGCCCCTCTGTCACTCTAGCCACCGCTCTACAAGAGGTTGTACTTCTAAGAGACGAAGGAACAGAGAGGAGAAAAGGTTGATCAGTGGCTCAACAACTACAGGAGGAAGTGTCAAGGGAAATCTCTTCCAGATAAAAAACACAAAAGAGGAAGAATGTTCATTCAGTAAATCGCTAAATGAATAATATAACAAAATACAGATAATAAAGACAGAAGCATGATCATCATCTAACCAGCATCAACCCTCAACCTCCCACAAACACACACACAGTTTTCTAAGCGAGGCTGCAGTTCCTGTCTGACCTTGAGTAAAAGATCTGACAAAATAGCTGATCAACCCATGTGGACATAGACAAGTGGACAGACACACATACTCACACACACTCGCACACACACTGGCCTTCATTCATTTTTCATGAGCTGGCAGGGGTCTGAGAGAGGGGGTGTAATACAAACATGTACTTGTTTTCATACACTGGGTTACACACTTAAGCATACACCCACCTCCATTCATATACACACACACACGCACACACGCGCACACGCAAACTAGAAGATGGACTGTAAACTGCTCTTTCTTCTGGAAAAAGACATGCAGAAGCTTAAATGAGTGTGTCACTAGATTCACACTGACATGTTTTATACATGCACACAGTATGTGCTTATAATATAATTACAGGCCTACATATAATTAGATTAAAGGAGCAGTGAGTAGGATTTAGTGGCATTTAGTGACAGTATCTAAAGCCAGCGTTTGATTCATCCATTCTGGGCTACTGTAGAAAGATGGTGGTGCTACACGTTGGCCCCGTGCGCCTTCTGTAGATAAAAACAACTCACTCTTGAAAACACAACAACTCAGGTGAGTATATGCAAATGAAAACAATATCACAGGAGAGACAATGAGTTCAACAACAGCACTGGGACTGGACTATTGCCAGGCAACACATAAACATTTTCCTGTACACTAATGTTAACTTGGACTCAGTTTGCCTTCAGGACTCTGGTGCAGTTTGTCACAGAATTGTATGTCAGCAGTTATGTAATTTTAGCATAATTTCAAAAGCTAAACTATGATAAATCCACTAAATAGCTAATCATGAAATGTGTTCAGGAACCAATCATGTCATTGATCTGTATAAGCCATGTATTGAATATATTCATGCAAATGATTTCTTATCCATGGTAACATGTATGCATGCACACCTGGATGTTTTCTCTGCTTAAAGGGTCAAAAGCTTGTTCTTGTATCCTCCTCAGAGTACTTTGTCAGATTGAAAAGTGTGTGACAGCGATTCCACAGCCCCAATTCATTACTGTACAAGATGCTACCTTTTCGTCCTGTCTCTAGTCATTGTAATGTTTACGTAACAGTTAGAACACCTGTAAAGTAGAGAGATACATGTAGTTAAAAGTCCCAGTGCTGTCACACACTCTTTTAGCACTCTTGGAATGTCTTTTGTCCAATCAAATTACTTGGTTGGAGCCAACTGTTGTGTAATTATGCATATTATATTCCAGCTCTGCTATATTTAGCCAAAAATACCTGTAAATCCTACGCTGTATCTTTAAAAAAAAAATGCCACCACAATGGGCCTCAAAGTGAGTCCATACCTCAGCAATCATGAATGAATGGTAACATTTCCAACCACTTTACAGAAGAAGCAGTGATGAAATAAGTGACACAATTTTGTGAAATAATTATTATGGAATTTCAGCTTTACTCTAAAATACTGTGTTTTACTATAAAGCAGTCGTGATTCATCCCATGACGAACTGCAGGGAGGGCGGCAGGAAACAAATTGAGAGAAATGAGACTGACAAAACTCAGAGCTGGACTTGAAATTACAGTGTTTAGTGCGCTTGGCGAGAGCTGGACAACTGCGCTACAGAGTGCTCCTTCAAATACAACGTGGAACAGTAATGGGTCTAACCTTATCTCTTCCTGGCTTTTATTCCTTTCAGTGAACAAAAAAAAAACAAAAAAACAAGAAAAAAACAGAGATGCCAGTAAAGTAATAGTGAAAAAAGAAGCAAAACTCGAATACACAGAATAAATCCAATAAAAAAAATGATAACAGTAAACCAATTAACCTTTATGGTCTTCCATGCCTGTTATTATGGGTTCATGATTTTATTAAGACAGTAAATTAATTGTAATTTCAACCTTGAACTTCACTACAGTTACTTGTGACTTCTACCGTCAGCTCATCTTCAGGCTGCATAAAGTAAACTATACATGTGGCGTTGCTATGAAAACACAGGCCAGTTTTATCAGTGCAGAGCAAGCCGAGGTGAACAGATACACAACGTTCCTATTCACAACACGAAATGTCAACAGTATCACCACTGACAGTACACAGACGCATCTGGCCACACTCAAACCAGAGCAATGACATTTATAGAGCCGTGCATGTCTGCGTGTATTCACACAAGAGCGTATCAGATGATTTCTCGAAGGTCTTCCAAACGCAGGGGTGGGCTGTTCAGGCAGGTTGGGGACAAACTGCAGTAGGGTGATTTTCATTGATGGAAACTGACAGAATATTTCCATAACAATGATGACAACAAATAAATAATGCAACTAATTCTTTTTATATTACTGTTGAAATATGAGAGCCAAAATGGGATCACAATAAAAAGTCATCGTAGCAAATATATTTAGGTGACACTGATATAAAACAGAGAATAAACAGCTGTCACTTTGGAGAAGCTGAAAAAAGCAACCATCTGCCATTTTTGCTTGACAAATTACCTAAATGATTAATCAATTATCAAAATAGAATCAGATTGATTTTAATCAATGAATCGTTTCAGCTCTAAAACAGAGCCTTGAAAATGAATACTAAGGTACCAGAGCCTCATTACTGCATTGAGTTTGATCTGCAAAACCCATAATCTCTGAGAAATTAGATTAAGCAGGAGCTGCACTGATATGGGGACCAATACAGACATTAGTGGGGCAGAATACAGGAGAAAGTACACATGCATCTATTAAAGCCCATTACAGACACCAGACTGTATCTTTCTGCTGTTGTACCCTACAGAACTATCACTGGCAATTAATCAAAATATTATGGAAATCGCAGTATGGCAAATGCAATATCCGAATCCCAGAAGCTGCAATTTTTTGATAAAGGAAAAATGTGTGACAATACAGCATTATTATGAGGTACTGCAGTGCTGCAGAGATACCCTGGCCCACAAATCTTTCTCTTCAGAAGCAGGAAAACATGTTTGTTTGGTATAAACCCCAACAAATGTCACAACTTAATGATTTTTTTTTTTTTTTTTCTGTGAAAATGAGAATTGTG
>JAJHUR010091958.1:9473-26050 GCA_027495735.1 Lutjanus campechanus | reverse complement strand
TTTCTCACTGGTTTGAAGTGAGTGGGAGTAAAATGTGATGTGTTTTTCGATGCACCAATCACGTTTTAGTCAGAGTTTAGATGTGAGGATAGATGCTTTGAGAGTCTGGAATTTTTTGGTTGAAAAGTGCTTAAAATTTTCTCCTAATGAGGTGTTTTTAGAGCTAAACTTTAATTCAGAAAGAAAAAGCTACTTTTTTAAAAAAATAAGAAACTTTTCAGTGGGTTTTAAACAGGATAATGTTTCTTGCACAATATTGCGTTTGTGTGTGTAAAACTCTTTTTGCTGAACATTTTATTATTCACTTGGTAATTACCTGATTGCCGCTAATGGTTTGTTTGTCTGTGATTCATGACTTGCAGACGGCTGTTGTTCCCCTTTCGCTTTCATGTGTCAGGTAGTCAAATGACTCTCTTCACACTTTTCCTCAACGCACTTAATAGCGGCACATGTCCTCTATTATTTCACGGGCTGTTATTTCCCTGGCACGTCTTACTTCCTGCTGCAGAGCGCTACAATAGGTGACACTGTACCGTGTTGCCATCCAGTTAGAGGAGATACAGTCGACTCACTGACAGGAGCTGCCATGACGTACGCAGTCCAGGTTGCTGATGTTGACAATAGAGTAACCTTGTGTGGGCTGCACATGCTGAGGTGCTGCTTTGCTGTGCAAATGACTGGCCACTGGTCAGCAGTGACACAGAATGACATGTTCACTTCCTTGCGTGGGTGAAAACTATTGAACTTAGCCTTGCTAGCATGAGACAGAACATGTGTATGACTGATGCAGCGGATGTGCTGACTTTACCATGAGCTGATCACAGATATGTAACTGCATATATGTCAACCGACAGGTGACCATAAACTACAGTGCAAACAAGTACAAATATGCTAGGGTGTGTTTGGTTTGAGTTTAATCTGTTGAAATAACTTTCTGTTCCTTGCAGCACAATAGAAAGCAGAATAATGGAAAATGAATTAATTAGCATTAAGCTAAAACACTTTTACTCAAACATTTGCTACTGAGCAGCCTCATCTGCAGCATGCTAGCATAAATTGCTAGTCCTAAGATGGTGATCATAGCATGAGCATGTTAGCATTGCTAACCTTAGCACCACTGTGCCTGAGCGCAGCCTCACAAAGCTCCTCGCGTGTCTGTAGTAGTTTGTTTTTATTGTAGTTATTTATTGTAATTTTATTAATTAATTTAAATCTTACTGTTAGATGCTGCTACTGTTTTGCATTTCTGTTTATGTTATGTGTGCATGATTAAAAAGAACAATGTACACAGACAATTTCTCAAATGTTGCTCTTGACATTGGTCTCAAAAATCCTGTGTCAGTCAGGCTTTAATTTTTTAGTATAGACGCTCCAGGAAAGTCCTGAAAGTTTGGGAAATGCTTTGAAAATGATTTTCAACATGTTTTTTTAAAATTTTTTATCCATACCGTCACTCTTGTCAGCCAAAAATCTTTTCATAATTGAAATGAATCATTTTTGTTTGTTGTCTCCTGAATCAGAGCTTGGGTGAAAGAAAAGGAGGCGTTTTTTCTGTTTTACAGCATCACAACATACATGTAAGAATAAAGGCTTCAGAAGTCTTAGAGTTTTTGGCTGCAGTATCTTGCGAGTTGGTTGAATTTCCCTCTTAAAAAGCTGTATGAACCCTGTCATGTATCCTACTGTATTTTGTTGGCACATAAAGTGTTTATTTTCTTGGTCTGACTGGTCCAAAGTTTGAGTTGTTGCTCTTAACTTGCTTGCTGCCCTTTTTATAAACCTGATTCAGGATCACGCTGCCCATTTACAGGCAAACTAACCCTGGTAGGAAAAGTCACACAGGCTCACATGTAGTCAGACAGAGTTCTGACCTTTTCATCCCACCAGGCTGGTGGAGACTTTAGCTAAACAGTCTCTGTTCAATGGATTGTCTGTGTGCTCTTTACTGTAATTTCCCGTCTCTGGTGTTTAATCCCAGTGAAAAGCACATGAAGGAATATCTAAAAATGAGAATGAATCCAGACTGTGGTTTGCCCTTGTTTCTTTATTTATTTCTTTTTTTTTTGCTAAGCTTTCCCAGCCCGAGGCTTTGGCTATTACATGTCACCATCTGTCTCCTTATGCACATAAGTCTGCGCATTTTGTATTCAATTCTGTCTCACAGTGAAATACAACAAATTTAACTTGGAAGAGGATGTAAACTTATATTTGATTAGGTTATTCGGAGCCACTTGCTTTTAAATTGTGTTGCAGAGCTGAAACGACTTGTTGATCGATAGAAAATTAATCAGCAACAATTTTGAAAATCGATTAATTCAGTAATTTTCCAGCAAAACTGCAAAAAAGTTCTGGCCTATCGTATGTGAGGATTTGTTGCCTTGTTTTGTCTTTTAAGATAGTAAATTAAATATATTTGGGTTTTTTAAATAAGACATTTGAATACATCAGCTTCGGGAAATGGTGTTGAGCATTTTTCACTATTTTTCATGACATTTAATCGTTAGTTGCAGCCCGAGTTTGGTGTTTAAGTACCTTTTACTTAGGGCTGGCCAATATATTGATATTATATCAATACCATGATATGAGACTGGATATCGTCTTAGATTTTGGATCGTTATATCGTGATATGACTTAAGTGTTGTCTTCTCCTGGTTTTAAAGGCTGCATTACAGTAAAATGACATTTTCTGAACTTTCCAGAATGTTTTATGATTTGTGTTTACCAACGTCGTCCTTATATCCACATTATTGACATTTATTCATCAAAAATCTCATTGTGTTAATGTTTTGTGAAAGCGTCAGTGATATAGTATTATTGCCATATCAACAGAAGTATTTGGTGAAAAATATTGTGATATTTGATTTTGTCCATATCCTCTCTAATAATGACATCTGGCGTGGTTTACTTTCTGTTAGCTGTTCTGTTGCAGTAAGATTGATCCAATATCTCAGCGGCTCTGCTAGCAGACGAGCTCAGGCTAATATTTCTTCAGCTTTCGTTGAGGCTTTAAGTGCCGGGGATCCATTTTTGAAAAGCGTTTGTATCTGGTGCTCAGTGGTTTAAGTTTACAGGTGATTACTTTACAGAACGAGACGTGAGGATGACAAATGGGCAAATGACTTTACTACTAAGCAGAAGGAGGCCTGAGACCCTGCAGAGCCGAACAACTTCCACCAGTCTTCGAGTGGATCATGATCCAGCATTTATTAATGTCATCTTCTCCTCTTCCTCCTCCTCAGACGGCCTATAAGCCCTGGCTGTGCGCTCAGTATTTCCCCACCACGCAGCAGTCCTGTCAGAAGAGGGTACCGTGCCACCAGTTCTGCCTGGAGGTCCAGCAAAGCTGTCCGTTCATCCTGCCCGATAACGACGACCTGATCCACGGCGGCAGCCCCAGCTTCATCTGCACAGGTTCATGCACGCTCGCTGTCCCGTGTTGCTTTGTTTACAACAGGCTGCATGTTTGCATGTGTGGGTGTTTGCTGCGCAGCCTTGTATTCTCCACCACCCCAGAGAAAGCTCCTAATTTACTTTATGTCAGTGACTATAAAAGAGTGCACAGTATTAATTCATGCACAGTGTGTGTGTGTGTGTGTGTCCATATTTACTGGATGGTATTCCTCCAGGAAAACAGCAGCAAGCTGTTCAGCTGTTTCTGAAGGCTTTCTGATGACATCTAGTGGCGTCAGTGAGCACAGCCGAGCTGAGACAAGGACATTTTAACAATGCATTGATAAATTGAATCTGGCCTGTCTCTCAATATTTACTGCAGTTTATACAGTAGTACTCACCAAGGACTCAGTCTCAGAGGACCGGACGCTGGCTGTACGCCAACAAACAAGCTATGTGGAAGAGCTGAGCACCACAACAGCATCATCTGCACAGACACACTGCTGTTTTCAGTGGACCTGTCCTGGGAATTATGTGAGGTCACCAACATTTCAGGAGCTAAGGGACTGTAGAAAAATTACGGGTAGTGAAAAAAAGAGTTTGCGAGTGTCTCTTAATTTTTACTCAATTATGTTTCAGCTTTCTCTTACAAGATGAATAACAACTTGCATCACAAATGTTGGGTTTGGTGTGCGCAGTGGGTCATAAAGGTGCACTTTGTTTATGCTGAAGACAATCCTGTCACTCTTTCAGGGTTTAATGTTTCACATCAAAGTCAGTAACGTCATTAGCTGCCAACCTTATTCTTTATGTGACATATTTTATGGATATTTCATATAATATTCAGTAACAGTACAGAGCAAATGATAAACTGCACAGTTAATCCAAATAGTGAAGAGAATAACTGCAGGAACATTTGAGTAAATGAGTGATTTTGGCGAATTATGAGGATTGTTTCTGTGAATACTGATCACAAATGAGTTTTCCTGATATTTTAGGAACTTTTTTCACAATTCTCTGTATTATATACTTTTAAATTGTTACTTTTTAACAACTATACATGCTTAATAGGCTTCCTTTTTCAAAAATAAATTCAGTGTTATCTTCTCCCTGATGCTTAGCCATTGTTCACTTAGCTCTTTGGTTGTTTTAACTGCGTGCTTTTCTAATTCAGGACGAGGTTGTTGAGCGGAGTGAAGGCTCAGTGAATAAATCTCATGTTCAGGTCTTCACTGTGCCCTTATCCTGTCACTTTATTTATTAAATAATAATCTAAACTTTAAAAGAAAATCACAATTTCATTTAATTTTATCTGCAGAAATGAATGAAGTGTGAAGCTTTGGCGACCCCTAGTGGGGCTCCAGACCCTCTGGTTGACAACCAGTAAACAGGATCAATATGTTTATTATTGTACAAAAAAATTGATGAATTATGGATATTAGTGATTAAATGTCAGTGTAGTCTCCATCCTCACATAGCAAAAGGTTTTTAAAAATCATAATGTATCATGAATTATAATTCAAGTTTAGCCTTGTGTTTATCTTTTATTCATCTCTCTCATTGTAAAATAGAAAGTGGCTGGAATTTTAATCATTTTATGTTTGCCATTCATTTCAAAATGTCTAATTCCGCTCCTTGTTTTGTGAAAATGTTTTTATAGATGAAGGTTTACATAAGATCACAATTAATAATGGTGATATGAGTTGTACAAACACTGTCAAACTTCATTTATATTTATAGCATCTTTCAAACAAATCAAATGCAATTCAAACTGACAAAATGTAGGAGATTAAAAATGGATTTAGAGACTAATACACACTAAACAACCAACCAAAGCTATTTGAATCAGGTGACAAAACAAAAACAATTAATAAAAGATAAAAACAAGAAATAAAAATATCAGTAAAAGTAGAATTATGAAATGCTGCACAAAATAAAATGATAAGAGGAAAATGTTAATCAAATAAAACAGAAATACTGATCTAAAAACAAATTAAAGAAATTAAATATAAAATGTAACCCCCTTCTATCCTTGTAATTTTCATACAGTCCCTAATAAGAGTGAGAAAGTTTTAAGTTTGATGTGGAACAAAACCAACAGGGGTGTCATGAGGATGTCAGTCATTTCACACAGACGATGTCGTATCAGGTAGAATAAGTTAAAACATCTGTGCAGACGAACTGTGAGCGCGACAGGTTCTGCATGAGTCAGTGGAGAGCTGTTGCTTTGTTTAGCCACAGACACACTGAGGCAACATTTAACGTCCCAAGTAGAAGAAGTTTTTCATTTTCTCCCCAATTTCTGATGAGAGTTGACTCGAGAAATAAGCTTCATCCCCGCCAGATCAGCCAAATCTGCTCTCATCATCATCCTCCGACTGCTCTCCGCTTTCGTTGGAGAGGACTGAGCGAGCTCGTCCTTGTGCAGATAAGCGCAGTGACAGCTCCTCTTACACTCTGGCAACTTAAGACTTCCAGAGTCATCAGCTGATGCAGTGGGTGCGTCAGCCTCTGTGTGTCTGCGGACCTTTAATTTGAGTTCAGCCGAGGGTCACCGTGTCTGGTCCTCTCGCGTGTCGTGATCAGGAGCTCCGCGCCGAGGTCAAGTGGTCTGTCCACAGAGCCGAGGGACGTCCACGGAGACGGTCGTTGCTGATGCAGATTAGATTGTTGTTATTAACAGATGCTGTTTTAACTAAACTGGAGCAGTTTTTCAGGCTTCATTCAGATGCCCTACTTCCATTTATTCCTGGGATCTCATCCTGAAGACGGGCTGTGTTAGATTATATCTATACAGTATCAGTTTGGTTATTTATCAGGCTGATATTGGCCTTTTACTGGACCTGAATTCACATTTATAATATATATACTGAACATATCATGAGTAGGGGTGGACAATACAGCCCTAAAATTAAATTGTGATATTTCTGGATATTCTGCATCACTCTTAGCATGAGATATGTTTAGTTTGACAGACATTTAATTTGCTGAATTAAACAATTTCTCAATCACTTACACTTACTGTTGTTTTAAGACAGACTCCTGTAAGACGTGAAATTAAGTTTTAAGTGGATTTAGAGAGCTGCAGCTCCACTGAAAGAAATTAAGCTATAATGCGTTCCCCGGAGAACCAAGCGAGAATGTAAATTAATCGATTATCAGAATAGTTGGTGTTTCAAGAGGAGTTTTAAGTGGTTATGAAACAGCTTCAGTTTAATACTTATGCCTCTTTATGACACACATAAGTTTGTCAGACCATCGCTGAGAAGGAAGGAAGTTTAGGGACTTTCTCCACAGGCAACAAAAAGGTTACCGTTTATTTGAAAAGTTTTATGTGTGAACCATAAAAAATAATTGAAACAGTGTTTTCAAATAGCTGCTTTAATGCAGACATGGAGGAGTTACCTGTACAGAGACGCCACATTAACAACTGAATGTATTTTATTTAATGGCAAACTTAGAAGAAGGCATGAATTATTGAGAATGATTGTCCTCACTCAGCAACTCTGAAAATTGCTTTTAATATTACGATTACAGTCACTGAATCATTTGATCGATTTAGATCCTCTTTTCTATTCTAACTACTGTTTAAATTTACTATTATCCCAGAATCTTAATTGTCAGTTTTTGCTGTTTATCCAAAGTTACATATTCAGGCTCTCTCGTCCTGTAATCTGAAGGCTGACTTTAATGCTTTTCTGCTCTACCGAGAGTGAACTGATTTCTGTATATGTAGATAATTAAAGCTACAGAATACGAGCGGGATTTATTGGTTATTGGCGACTTCATTCAGAAGTCATTTTTATTGGTGTCAGCTGGTTATTATTAGATACCTACTGTACAGCAGCACAAAGTCAGCATTTCTCTCCCGTGTCATCTCTGTCTCAGGGCTCCGGGGAGATCATCTATCAGACAGTGAGGCGGAGTGCTGCGACGTCCGATGGGACTCCAAAATGGACAACCCTTCAGGCGGGACACTAAAAAGGACTGCTTCTTCCTGCCAGCCCGAGGGGGCCTCGGTCACCTCCGCTGCCACCCCGAGACTGTGCAGCGGGCGACTGAAGATCTGCCTGCTGGCCCTCGTCCTCCTACACACTGTCATCATCATTTCAGCCTCCCATAATTCCACGTTGGTGGGCGTGGCTGCCATTTTCTCGCCGGAGGAGAGCGCTTCTAACGAGGAGTGAACCTTGGGGTTGAATCTGGTGCTTGTGAAGAGTGATGTCGCTCGAGAGGATTGTGGCTTTTACAATGTCATGGCCGCCAGGGACACGTCTGGCGAGACATGCTGGGAAATGCCTCTACAATCTGCCGCAGATGAACCATCAACCACAGGAAGTGGGAAGGTTTTAACTGGAGCTAAGGGTGCTGGGATTGGACATCGACTGAACCGAGATGTTTGAGAACCACCCCCCTAAAGAACTGACCTCTTGCCACTTGAAACCTGCTCATTGTTTCTATTCCATCCAAATGTTTTCTAGCATATCGTCCCTCCTCTCCTCTCCTTCCCTCCCTCCCTCCCTTCCTTCCTTCCCTCCCTCCCTTCCTTCCTTCCCGGCGTTTTCGGTGTGTGTACGGACGGCACGTCAGAGGAAAAACGGACATCGATGAAGTGTGCGCTCTCACTCATCATTACCTTTAGATTTTTGCTGCATTTCTTTCAGGTGCCAGAATGTTTTTTGACATATCAGCTGTGTTCCACTTCCTCCTCTCCATCACCTCCGAGGCATCTTCTTTACTACCTTGTATGTGCTGTCGCTCGAGGGCCTTGCCAGGACCAGCTCATCCATCATTCATGTGAAAACAAAATGTATGTGACTCTTCTATATTCTAATGTTCAGCTTGTAGAACTTATTTTCAAACCCCTTTTACGACGGTACATGCCTACATGTTTTAGGACCTTAAGTGCTCTGAGACTGGCTCGCTCGCTCTTCTAACTTGTTGGGCCATTGAGCAAGTTAGGAGGGACGATGTGGAAAAAGGTAGCGAGGGTTCAGCTTACGCTTACGGGGGCGTTGCAGGAGTTCGTGCAGTGCTCCTGGACAGTGGAGCGGTGTTCTCTGGTTGCTTAAGTGTTCAGTTTACCTCATACGGTAGTGTCGGCGTGGTTCGTCCTGACGCCACAGGGAGTGTTTAGAGTCGTCGTACACGAGACTGCAGGGACAACCCAGGGACGCTAGAGGATAGTTGCATGATGCCAAAACACCAGGGGCCTCATTTATCAAACACTCGTACGCTTGTTTCTATAAACACAACCCGATCTGTTAGTTTCTTCTTGTGCTTGAGAATGTGTGGACATTAAGAACCGGTCCTGACCAGCAGAACCCCGGTGGTACACAGGTGAAGAAACTAAACTACTCTAAGCATTAAAGCTGGGGTCAGTTTGGAATAAGACTCAACGATCAACTGTCTTACTGACCTGTGATTGGCCAAATCCTCCTGTCACAAGCCAGAAAACTGAGACAAGAAGAGCAGAAGTCTAGTTTTCTCTCAGACCGCTTGAATTACATTTTTCTCAAAGGTTTTTATGGAACTTTTGCCCATTTGACGCCAGAAATAAACTGCCGACACCAGCTTTAATGGTAAACTTCAAACAGTCATTCCTTAAGTCTGTGCTTTTCTGTTTTAATTTGGAAACAAACCTCATCTTTCAGAGTGAAATTATGCCATGAAAGTCACAGTTAAATGGACATTAGAGCGTCTTAAAGCTTCGGTTTAAGCATATTTACAAGAGGGATTTAAATCACGTCCCACAGAATTGATTGGATCGACCGAAAGTCGATGCGGAGCATGGGAGCTACTAGACCTTTGGCCTCCGCCTACACCTCCTCGCCCGTGTTGTTACATCAGGAGAACGAGGATAAATGAGACTAAATGAATTAATTTGACCTTAGCCACATACTTTGAAAAATGTAAGTTATTTTCAGATGAAATCCAAGCCATTAAACAAACATTTATTTTTTTAAGAAAGAAAAGAAGGAAGGATTTTCTTATAAAATAGAAAAATGTTAAAACATGTTTTGACACATGTTTAGCAAATAACAAGCGATAAATTAATAAGGAAAAGATCAAAACCTGGAAAAATGTATTTTTCATTCTTGTCTTTTTCTAACTTTCTCTGTGATCACTGATTTTAAATGTCAGTATAGTTGATCTCACAGCACAGCGCCCGTCTTTAACCTGTATTTTTGTTCTTTTTCTCCGACAGCGTGGTGATAATAAAGTAATGATTGGCTGCTGCTTCAGGAAGTATTCATGCTGAGCTGTGGTCAAATTTCAAATGTCTGACAATTCAGGACATGCAGAGATCTCACAGTGCACTTGAAAAGGGATAGAAGACTATTTTCATTATATTATTTTCATTATAGTTGTTTGGTCCATAAAATGTCAGAAAATGGTGAAGAATTGGTCGCTGTTCCCTGAAGTTTACTGTCAAAGAGGATTAAAGAAACGTTTTATATTTGAGAAGCTGAATTTAGAGAATTTTTTCCTTAAATTTTCTGAACCGTTAATCGATGAATCGACTAATCGTAGCATGCAGACATGCCACTAAACCAGAGACGTCTTGTAAATGCACAGTAGATGAGCTTTTAGAGTTTATTATCTGTAAATATTTAGTTCCTTAATATCAGCAGGGGGGGAAAAAAACAGTCAGTGATAGTTAGTTGAAACACTGAACATGTAGCGAACGTGAAATAAGACCAGCACAGACTTATGTTTACCTTTTTCTCTGTTTCTGTTTTGCCCGCAAAAAGTACGAGGACTTTCATGCATACGTTCTGTAAATGAGCTTGTATGTTCACAAGCAGAACCAACACTTGTTTGTACAGTTCCTACGCACACATTCTTCTTCTACGCCTGGTTTGATAAATGTGGCCCCGGATCTTTGAGTGCCTCTCTGCTGCGTACGCCCTGTGAGGCAGATACTGGCAATGGAGCAATATAGAAAAACAAAAACAAACAAAAAAAACAGTCAGCGTTAGTGTCCTACATCTTCACTACTGTTGGCTCTTTGCTGTAAGTGACCAGCCAATCAATCAGTCAGTCAGTCAATCAATCAATCAATCAATCAATCCGTCGACTCTTAAATACCCTTAGACGAGCTGATCAACTGCTATCTTTCACAGACTAGCAAAGGGCTGTGTTAGTGTCAGCATGCGAGGAGTGTGAGGAGTTTTCAAGGGCTGATCCATCTGATTTTGTTTTTGTTTTCTTTTCCTTTTCTTTTTTTCTCTTCGTTTCTTTTTGCATGGCTGCTGCCAGTGAAGTGCACATTGACACGAGGACGGGTCACACAGGGATTAAGAAGAGTTTAAACTCCCCTTTTTGGTAGAAATGCACTGAGACTGGACAGGAAAAGAGATTTATTGAATATTAAAATCTGATACGGTGAGCAACTAGTGATATACCAAAAATTAAAGCTAAGGACAGTAAATCTTTTTTTTTGTCCTCCATCCTGGTTGCATCTAATGATCAGTTAAAGGGATAGTTTGGATTATTTGAAATGGGGTTAAGAAACAGAGAAATACCAGCATGGAAGCTAAACAAAGAACTTTTAGCCTTTTAAATACAGGTCCACCTAAAAAAATAAATATCAATTTAATTGTACACGATATTTAGAGTATTTTCACCAGTTTACCTTGCTGTCAAACAGCCTTTTCTGACGGGAAACCATTGTTTTTGCAGCCAAATATCACTCTCTCCAAACCAACCAAACTCCACAGGCGAAATCAGTAATTTCACGTTGCAGAACACGGGTGTTGCTGGCTTACCTCCACCACCATTTGTTAGTTTGTTTGTCTTTTTGTGTGATTTTAGTAAATCCAGAATGATATTTTAAAACACCAAGGTCACAGAGTAACACAAACTAACAAACATATCAAAGCAGCAGTAGACCAGCAGCTCCTGTGACATGTGAGGTAAAATTGCTGATTTTGTCTATGGAGTTTGGTGGATTTGGAGCGAGTGATATTTGGCTCATAGAATGGCAGTTTCCATGACAGAAAAGGCCTCCTGATGGCAAAATAAAGCAGTGAAAAATATTCAAAATAATAAATCACTGACTTCTGATAAGTACCTCACACAACCCTCAACGTCATATAATCCCAACTATCCCTTTAAAAACAGATTGGAGCTTTGAACCTCACCTCCAAATTGTTCTTGGCTGTGAGAACTCGGTGCCCCCACCGCCTTTCCCCATTAACAGCTTGACCTTACCTCGCCTCACATCGCCATCAGTTCGCTCTTCACACATTCACACACTCATCATCAGAGTGGGATGTCACATGGAAGTCAAGTCTACACTTGCCTCTAGATTTTCAAGATGCAGTTCATAGACTTTAGCCCCCCCCCCCTCCCTCCCTCGCCCCCACAGTTTACTCTCTGATCCCTTTTTTGCTTGATATTCCCGTGTGACGTGTTGTTTTGTTCGTTTGTTTTCCTTGACAAACTGTGACGACAAGAACTACATTCCCTTGAAGACAGCAGCGGATGTAATAGGCCCACACTTTGTGCTCCGTCCCCTTCGATCTCTAGCTGTTCATGATCTGAGTCCTGTGGATCTATGCAGATGAACCCCCACCCCCAAATTAACCCCTCCTGACCGCCACCACCACCACCACCAACCCCCCCTTGTCCTTTCTGTTGTAAATATGTCCTGAGGATGTGGGATCCCAAAATGGCCGCCCCCTTCCCTTTTTCCCCCCCAGACCTCCCCCACACTCCCCCCACTGTTGGAATCTCACTGTGTTTTCTGTTCGCCTCCTTGGTTTTTGTCTGTTTTTTGAGATTTTTGCCGCATTTTTCTGTTGTCTAAAGCAGTGGTGTGAGTTGATGAGTAGGACTAAGTTGGATGTTAAAAAGATGAGATAAAGAGGTCTAAAGAAAAATATACAAAAAAAAAAATGAAGCTTGAATTGAGAAAAAGGGTTCAAATATAGAGAAAAAATTATGATAAAGTTGTCATATTGTCATACTAGAGATGCTTTAGTTTGCTAATTTACTTTCTTTTTTTTCTACAAAAAGACTTGGATGAAATTATTTATAAAATGCGTCCCACGAGTCATGATCTTTTTTGGACGTAAAACAAATACATTTATTAACATTTTGTTCAAAAGAAAATAAATATAAATTATGTTAAACATTACTGGTGTTTGTGTTTTTTTCACTGAGTGTCTGATATTAATACTGTTGTTATCTAGATTGTTTCAGTGTGTGGTGCTGAATTTTAGAGATATTGATTGATATTGATTGAGAAAATGTCTGCCTCGGTCATGATTCTTGGAAAGAGACATTGCTGATGAGTTTTTCAAATGTATTTTTTTTGGTGCTGTGAGTCAATATGAGAGAAAGGAGAAGACGTCTCTGCGGCTGATGTCTCCAGAGCCCTGCAACTCACACCAAACCTCCAAACCTATCAAGATGGATAAATAGTTCTACAGGTAAGAGGAAAAATATGTATTTTTGATTTTGAGGTGAACCGTCCCTCTGAATAAATGAAAAATACATGATAAAATTAGTAATTAAATTATGTAAAATATATAAATGAACCTACAATTTGTGAAATAATTGAAGCAATTATAAAAACTGAACTGAACTATTACATTATAAACATTTTATTTCAAAATGCCTCGTGACAAAAGTCTGCTGATAATTGACAGTGACTTGTGCTGCCTTTCTAGCGAGGCAGCCTGTAAACTGTAAGTAATATTTTTCATCAGCTCCTGTTGGTTAGAGCGACGGCGACCACAAATAACTCTTCATGGAGTTGTGTGTATTTGTCTGAGAGACGCATCTAAACTGAAAATGTGTCAGAAACAACTGAATTAACAAGATCATTTTTTTATAGGAATGATCACAACCCTGCCGAGCTGGTTAGCCAGATAGCTAAGCAGCATATTCACGTTGGGATGTAAAATAAAAGGTGTTGCTATTATATCTATTTATTTAAATATTTATGTGTAATGTATTTATATGAAATAAAAAGTGACATTTGAAAACGGGCATTTTAAAATAAACACTGTATTATGACTTTTATTATGAAAATCTTATGAAAATAAGAAGCATTTCATAACAAACAGTTGATTTTCTATTAATTTATTAAATTATTTTACAAATGTATGTTTTGTTAGTATATGTCACACAAATTATTCATGCGATTATTGTTTCATATTTATTGTTTCAAATCAAACACTGTGGCAGGCAGACAGTACAGAATAGTGTCTCATGTTGACCAGCAGAGGGCGTTATAACAACATATCTCAACATGAATGTCCTTATGGAGCAGATTTTATGAACACTCACGATATGCTCTGTCACACCTGCATATAATTAACCTCCAGCCTTATTTTCTGGTTGAATGTATTTAATTTGTAAATATGTATTTGTAATTGACACTGGATATGTATTTTTTGAACTCGTGAATAATAATCATTTGTTCTATATGTGATACGTGTGTACCAAAAATAGAAAAAAAGTGAAGAAATTATATTGTTTTTGGTTTGTAAAAGATCTCCACGGAAACATGTAACCTCCCCCGTGTAGTTTTAACCACTTCCTGTAGTCCAAATCCCCCCCTCCTCTATAAAGTCAATTGGAACCTTCCACTTCCTGTTTGACACTCCGCTCTTCCACCTGGAGCCGACAACAAGTGGAGCACATGGAGCCAGGTCAGCGTGTCTTTTGATCATTTGATTTACCTTCAGAAACGGTTATTTTAAAACAGAAAACCAGTAGTTTGATTTGATTTTCGTTTTAAAATACAAGAATTAAAGGTGCGTTAAGATTCTGAAGAAAGATGGCTGATTGTTGAGTCCCAGGTGGACAAACACGGAAGCTCGAGACTCAACAATCAACCAGCTTTGTCCTGAACTGCACACTCCACCTCTGAAACTGAAATACAAGGTGTTTTTCTTTGTCATGGTCGAAAAGAAATGAGCAAAATAAAAATAAAATAAAATTTAAAACAAGTGTTGCATTTGGTGCTCCTGTCCTCTTAATTTGTAAATTATGGAGGACTATAACTGTCAAAATGACTTAATTTAATTTGGTTAAAATTAAGATAAAGTACTTAATAAATAAATTAACTGCTGAACTGGGTACATATGGAGGACTGTAAGTGTTAAAATAAAAAATAAATTAAGTGACTTTAAATTTTTTTTAAAAGAAGAAGCCTAAATTAAGTTTGAGATATGATAAATATAATAATAAAAAGAATAAATAAAATTAAGTTAATACATAATAAAGTTGATTAAACTAGATTAATTAATTTAATTATATATATGTTAAATTACTTGATAAATAGGCTTTAAGTCAAATTATTACTCAATTTCATAGGTTATGGTCTGTATCTGTGGAGAACCAGAACTGTCTGAATCAAAAATAAATAAATAAATGATTGTATAAATAAATTAATGTGCCATAAAATGTACATAAATAGTATTGAAAATAAATGTATGCATCAATTAACTAAGAAGATGTGACTATAAATTGATATTTATATTTTAAATTGCGTCAGGATTTTTTTAAATAATTGACATGCCATCTGTAGGCTTAGTGTGTGAAATTCATCTTAATAAATAAAGTTATAATCATACCCATTCCTGACAGTTTGGGTTCTCCATAATTTACAAGACAAGAGCATCAAATGTTCCAGTATTGTTTTAGTCCAGGTCTAAAATGTCTTTCTAGGGATTATTTATTTATTTCTTATACTAAATACAAAATGAAAATCAGACTTTTTTTATTTTTTAAAATTTTGCTCATCCCTTTTTGACCATGACAAAGAAAAACAGCTTGTACTTCAGTTTTAAAGGTGGAGTGTGCAGTTCTGGAGAAAAACAATTGATTGTTGAATCACTTAACGCACCTTTAATTCTTGTATTTTAAAACGAAAATCAAATAACTACTTGTTTTTCTGTTTTTAAATAACCGTTTCTGAAGGTAAATCAAATGATCAGAAGATACGCTGACTTGGCTCCATGTGCTCCACTTGTTGTCGACTCCAGGTGGAGGAGTGGAGGGCGCTAGATGAAAGCATAGGGGGATGCACCAGTCTGACACATGCGGTGGTTACAACACAAAAAGAGGGGCAATAAAATGTTCCATAACCCCCTACTTGCCTCTCTCTGGAGCTTCGGGAGGAGACACGGCCTCCTCCCTTACCCTCTGGGTTGTGCTCCAGGAACCAGTACCGGGTGGGTATCGAACCAGGCACTGCCGACCTGGCACGTCCTACGGACGCAGACGAAGCCACCACACCACCAAATCCCCTTCACACTGAGACTTCTTCTCTGGGCGCTTTTATTTCTTCACTTTGGGCGTCAGACTTCAAAATTCTCCGAGGACGATAAGGATCGAACACACAACCTCTCGCTCCCAAAGCCTTCTTCTTACAGCCTGAGCTATTGGATTAGATGTTTGAGTTTGCTTTCTCTGAGGTTTTCACTTTTATCTTTGGACCACAGCCTTCAAAATTCACTGGGTCTCATAAGGATCGAACACACAACCTCTCGCTCCCAAAGCCTTCTTCTTACAGCCTGAGCTATTAGATCAGATGCTTTAGTTTGCTTTCTCTGAGGTTTTCACTTTTATCTTTGGACCACAGCCTTTAAAATTCACTGGGTCTCATAAGGATTGAACTCACAACCTCAGAACAACAGAGCCGTCTTCTATCACCCTGAGCTACTCAGTCAGACAGTTCACCTTTGTTTCTCAGAGGTTTTGAGTCTTCCTCTGGGTGTTGCACTGTGAAACTCATAACACTGGTTGAGGATTGAACCCACAACCTCAAAATATCAGAGTTGTTCTCTTACTCCTTGAGCTATTGTACCGAACACACTCAACCTTCACCTTTCAAGCATTTCAGTTGTTTCTTTAGCTGTCAGACTTCAAAATGCAGAGTCTTATGAGGATTGAACCATCAACCTCAGGAAGTGTGAAGCAGCACTTTATCCTCCTGAGCTACTGATCAGACAGTGTTAAGTTGTTCCTTAGAGGTTTTGAGTCGTCCTCTGGCTGCTGCACTTCAGAACTAATCATACTGCTCGAGGATTTAACCCTCGACCTCAAAGCATCTAAACAGTTTTCTTACTCCTTGAGCCGCCCTGAACCAGCAAACACTCCTCCATCTTCCTGAGCTAGTTCATCAGACAGTTTGACCATGAAAGGTTGTAGCAGCTGAACCAGTG
>JAJHUR010091957.1:7562-46090 GCA_027495735.1 Lutjanus campechanus | reverse complement strand
CATTTAGTCTACATTTGCTCTCAATCACGGACGATCATCAAAGCTTAACTCTCCCTGACTTAAGCACTTGCACACAAGTGGCAAATTTGCTTGGATGTTATTTGAAGGTTACATGTGATTTAAGTAGAAAATTGCAGTTATTTTCATCCAACTTTGCCGCCGCTGCGTTCAAGATCACCACCCTTATTCAGGACTTTCAACGAAGCCTACATTTTCTTTCAAAATGGAGCACAGTTGTCATCATGAACCTCAACACTTTCATATGATGGTAATTTATTCAAACCAGGTACAGCAATAAATTCACATCCTTATTCCATTAAACCTCTCCTTGACCTTCTAACTATTCACTTGGACTGGTGCCGCATAATGTGTATAAGCTACCCAGGGCAATTACAAAGACCTGGGATTGAAAGAGAGCTGTCATTAGGATGTGCTTTCACATACCAGCCTGCAGAGTTTGGCTGCAGGCCAGCCTGGCAAATGGGAGCAGAGTCGGGGGCCAGGCCAGAGGCCGTGGGGGATAATTAGACAGTTTTATCCCAGCTTGTTGATATAAATGTGGCCAGCTTAGCCCCCTATGCCTTGCTTCGTGGTAATGATCACGTCTAACAGGTGGCAGGCAAACAGACGGGGGCATGAAATGGATACCTCACTTCCTGGCCGCGTCTCCTTTTTTGTTTTGTTTTGTTTTCCAGCCCAATCGGAGCTGTGTTCTCCTCCTCCGTTGGTTGCATTTGGGATTGTTGATACAGGGGAGTGTTGGATATTTGTCACCATCTCATCACATTCTAGCTAATCTCATCCTCCCCTGGGACCCTCGTATTGAGGGCCAGCCTCGCAGAGGGTAAAAGAAAACACATCAGTGTGTTTAACTCAAGTGGGTTTTTAAAGTCTGATGCAAAGGAAAGTTGACACTCCTCTCAAATAGAGACATAGGCTGGATTGCACCGACAAGGATTCATTTTTAGACCCAATTAAGTCATGGTTTAAGTTTTACCAAACTTTTAAACTAAAATTCAATCCTCAGTTTAATTTTTACTATAAACCTTAATCAAATTTAATTCTGTTGCACTAAACTCCAATCGCTCTGAAAAGTGATTCAGTATTAACTTAAAACTTACACTTGAGGAGGTTTTAAAATGGCTCTTTGAAGGAAGTTAAGGAACAGTCAAACCAATTGGGTTTTATGAAGTGTTTCTTCTTTCTTTCACTCCAGATGATAATTCGGCTCATAAGTTTTTCTCAAAGGAGGCAGCATGTTCTCTGCCACGCCACCAGGAGTATGCTAACTACGCTAACTAACTTTTGAGCTTGCTTGCAAACAGTCTGACATTTTATTAACTTCTTAGCTACCTCGCAAACAGTGTAACATTTTGGTGACATTTTAGCTAGCCAGCAAATTATAACATTTGTCTGTTTTTTACTGTTTAACTATCTAGCAAGCAATGTAACATTTTAACTTTTTAGCTAGCAAGCAAACGATATTACATTTGTTTGTTTTTTATCTAGTGCAACCAGTGCAACATTTTGTTAATTTTTTAGCTAGCTAGCAAATAATGTAATGTTTCTTTTATGCAGACAGCACACAAATTCATATTTTATTTATTTATTTATTCATTTACTTATTTATATATTTATGCATTGGGTGAAAAAGAGTCATAGTGTTCTTAAAAAATGTTTACATTCTTTTTGCTTGTGTCGTCTGTGGAACAGCCTGGTCTTGTATTCTACTTTATGACTGACTTGTGCATGAGAATACTTTTACCTAATACAGAAAACATGTTTATGGAGGCATGGAAACAAATTCCTTTTACTCCTTTCCTCCCATTTTGCCTCCATTCAAGATCTCTAAAATGTGTTTTGGAGTTACAAGCCTCTGGATTGAGTCATCTCTGACATCAGGGGCTGAGCACAGCTCTGCACATCCAAATCTCTTGTATCCTGTGCAGGGGGGGGGGGCTGTGCTATTGAGGTATGCATGTAAAGAGGCATCGGAGACCACTCAACTCCAGGCTCCTGATTCACTGTCATATAATGGATCATTTGGGGCAAAAAGAAGCAGAAAAAAATGATGCATGTATTGAAATTTACTACCTTCCCAGAAGTGTGTGGAATAGATCCGGGCCAGCGGACAATCCTCATTTTCTCCAACAAATGCCTTTTTAATTTGGACGGCCTGTTCAGCAGAAATGTGCGCTTATCTGGATTTCTGTAGCTGATTTGTTGATGGTCTGTCCAGTGACCAAGGAGAGCGTTCAGTAAAACATCCACATGGCTCTTTAAGTTCCCCGGCTTGTGGTTGCTTGTGTCCAGCTGATTGTGGAGGCGAGGCTCCAGATTTAGGAGCTTGATCCCTTCTGGCCGAGCTGCAACGCTGGATTTTGTTATAATTTTCACCTAGCAAGTTGTTTTTAAAGCTTACCCTAACCTTAACTCTAATCCTGCTCTCATCGGAGGCTTAAAGCCTAACCCTGGCTTTAAATAGAGATGAAAAAACAACTTTTATGATTGAGAATTTTCAAAGATACAGCTTTTTTTTTCCTTCTTTGTGGTTTGGCCCTGTAAAGTGAAAACCGATTTAGGGTGTTTTGTGGGGGAGTTGGGCTTTGACTGGGTTGACTGACGTGACGTCCTCAGACCTTTGGGTCACTCCGCCTGTTGGTGGTGTGGATTTGGTATTTTTGTAAGAATTACCATGTGCTCAAACCTAAGGATTGAGTGATGGATGGATGGAGGGACCTGGTGAAAAACAGCCAGAGGCGGATGAGGACAGGACAGCACACTGGAGACATCAACTGGTGGAGACATCAGCTCCTACTGGCAAGTCTCACAGTCATAATCCAACAGTCTATATTTGTTTGATTGCCCGCCACAGCTGACAGCAGCTCATCTGCCTCTTTTGAGACAACAAGAGTCGTGACGGAGGCTCTCGTTAATAGCCAACGACTCTGTTCAGTATTTTTAGTGTCATGTTGGAGACGTTTACAGAACATTTCTCACACCTCGCTGCATCTCCAAAAGAATTCTTCCTTCTCGCTCATGTGTTCTCCATTCTGAAAGGATCTTGGCTCATTTTGTCAGCGGCGGAGCTGGTTCACCGGCTTCAGGTCATGGCGGCTGTAACAGAGCCACTGTGAAGCTCCATTGCACTGCACATTGAGCGTCCTATCTAACATTTGTGTTTTGAAGCATTGAGCTTAAGTGATGCAAACAGACCCTGGGATCACAGTGAAGCTTTTTGTGTAAGATGTAATGAGGCAAATAACTAGTTGTTTTATAAAATACTTTTTTACCACTGATGACTCAGTTTATTGTTTTTTTTTTTGGAGGGCTACCTGGAACATGCACGGTTCATGCAGTTATAATTTTGTATTTCGGCTGTGGTTGCCTTTACTTTTGGTTTTTAAAGAAGCTATATGAAAGAATTTTGGTTTAAAACGGTCAGTGGTCATACCTCCATGTGTGCAAGTGCATGTGAGATATCTACTGAAGTTAGCATGCTAAGAAGCTAGCTGGGACCCATCCTGTCTCGTAATACCACTTTGTAGCTCGAGAGGTGATAGTGAGTCCCTGTAGCATCTAGTCGGTAGCACTGCCCCGAGGGCATGAAAGCATGTTCAGCAGAAAAGACAGAAAGTGGTAGAAATAGAAGCGCAAGTTTTGTTTTGTCCACAACTCAAAAATATTCAGTTTACTGTCAGAGGCCTTAAAAAACCTGAAAATATTCACACTTAAGAAGCTGAAATCAGAGAATTGTCACTTTTTTCTTAAAAAGTTACTCAAACCGATTTAAAAGTCGATTCATAATTGATTAATCATTACAGCTCAAATATTCTTTGCTTTTGAAACATTCTTGTTATTTAGCCTCTATGAAATGTTATTGACATTGTCTGTAGTAGTAACAGTATTAACAGAAGAATGTTTTTTTTGCAGTAACCCTGCAATTGACCACGCCGCTGCACACCTCCATGTGTGTGTGTGTGTGTGTGTGTGTGTGTGTGTGTGTGTGTGTGTGTGTGTGTGCGCATGTGACATGTTTAGTTGTGGTGTGTGCACCAGAAAATAGGGCTCCCCCAAAAGCCACCGTGTAATTCAAACACTGCGGTGACGAATACCAAGCTGTCTTGGCAGTGGGTTGCAGCGGTATAGCATGGTATAAAAATTGACTTATTATACCATGTACATTTGCTAAATGTTGTACTTCCCTTTTTAAAAAATGGTTTAAACTTTAATGTCTTTATAATGCAACCAAACTTTTGTTTTCAGCCCTTTCAGTGTCATTGTAACTGATAATAATTAATATAAATAAAAATATAAATAAATGAATAATAACGTGATACAGTGAAACCATGATTTTTTCTGAGTCAGTTATCATGCTGTGAAAATCTCATATTGTAGCAGTGCTGACCTTTTGACGGAAAGAAGAGCTGGAGGGTCCAAAAAGAGCCTCTTTTTTTAACCTCTTTGATAAAAACCCCTTGTTGAATGAAATGATATGCAGTCTACAGGCATGTAAATTGAAAGCAGTTTCCTCAAGCAATCATTGGTAACATTAACAGTCATCATTATTTAAAAAAAACAACATAAAACTTTTGCTTCTACTGTGCAATACCAAATGCGTTTTTTTCCTCCTCAACCAAAGCTTTATTTTCACAGCAGCATATTATAAATTCAGCATTATAAAGACATAGAGGCCTGTATATTTAGAAAACATACTTCAACATTGGATAACGTCTATTTCAGATCTTTATTTGACAGTAGAGCGATTAAATTTTACTTGATCGACCAAATTCTTAACAACCGATTAAACGATCATCGATGTTATCGTCCCTCATTAAGTCCTGAGAACAAAATGCCCGCGGTGTGTTCACCAGCTACAGTTGTTCACCAGCTTACTTCACTGTTGACCTGCACTTTGGAGTACATCATATAAATGCCCCCTGCTGGAGTATCCCCAGATCCTTACAAACAGAATATTTACGTTTCTTCCCACAATCAAACATTAGATTTGAATTTGAATTAGAGATTTTAATAAAATGTGACTTCTAGTGGTGATCAAGTGTATCCAGTCTTTGTGTTTGAATGTGTGCGTGTATAGAAGAAACACTGACAAAGAGTTGGAGAGACAATAGGAGATGAAGGAGGTAAAGGACATGTGTTTATGCTCAGTGTCTTGGCTCAAAACCATCAGCAAATCTGATTAGATATTAGATTTATCTATTTTCTAGCTAGAGGATTATTTATACAGGACAGTGATTAATAATAACATTTTAAAAACTTGAAGTCAAAAGAGACGCAGTCAAAAAAAACAATTAAATCTGCTGAGGGCAATAAAATGTCTAAAATCTAAATGTCAAGTGTTAATGTCTTTTCACATTTTGTTTGACAAAAACGTTAAGTCATTTATACTTCATCATGTAAATATTAACTTGCAGTACATTCAGCTGTTGATGATGTGTCAACCTCAGCTTTCCACACAGAGCCAACATCCAAAAATGCATTTTTTCCCACAGGCCCACTGGTGTGTGAACCTGCCTTGGGTGGATTTTTTTGCGTAGGTGTGACAGGCAGTGTATTTCTCCATATGTGTGTGTGTGTGTGTGTGTGTGTTGACTGAAATATCTCTGACCCAGAGGTGATGAGTATCATTCCTGCTCTGGCGACAAAACCAAAGGTCTAAATTTGTCTCTTTGTCTTTGAGTCTGAATCCTGTCCAAAAGCTCTGACGTCTTCAACCTCTGAAGAATATTGCCCTGTCATTGTCTGAAGCTACTGGCAAGTTGTTTATTTTTAGCAGACTTCTCGCATACGCACATGCAAACGCACACGTCTTTATGAGGGCCCTCCAGTCACAGCCGTACATTTATTATTAACACAGTTTTAAAACCTTTTCTCGCTCGTTTTTACTTCTCAAAATCATCACATCAAGTCACTTTTAAAGGAAAAATATTACACATTCACCATATTCTACTGTATTGCTCTGTTTTGTATACATTTTAAAAAGTATATTCTTTTGTGTTCTGGAGTGATGATTCGACAGAGCAATTTGGAGACACACCATTTTCTGACATTTTGTGGACTGAATAATGAATTAAATCACACAAAAAAATCATCAGATTGAGCAACAAAGAATTTTTTTTTTAGCTACAGCACTAATCATATCTGGGAGCTTTCTTAGCAGAGGCAGGGGATTTTTTTTGGGTGGAATACCATTTTGCCCTCTCACAACAGCTAAGCTCATGTTAAGCTACATTAAGTTAGCTGGTCCGTCTGGCAGCGCAGAGAACAGCTGGGCACACGCCCCTCGAGTCAGGTTGTGGGTCGCCAGGTTGTATTGACAGATGGGTTGAAATTGTGTGTAATGTGTGGATTGCGTGTGTAGATTGTGTTTAATAGATGGTGTGGCAACTTGGGTGATGTCAGACAAACATACAAACCTTATGGATCTGTGCATGGCGATCATTCATTATGAGGTTTGAGGGTCATCCAGATTACGAGAGTTTCCCGGGAGAAACAACAAAACAGGGCGGTGATGGGAGACGGCCTTGAAATATGAGAGAAACTCAGGAAAAACATGATTGTTGGCACTGATTTACATTTGACTTTTTTTTTAAGTATAAAAGGTAAAGTATAGAAAGTAGAAAGTATAAAAGTTCTGCAGTGACTACATGGCAATTAGGCCTTAATAAGTAATCAAAATTTGATTGAAATCACAAGATGACGTACTTCAACTTTCAAATCGCGAGAAGAACAACATTTGTTAAAGTCCTGGCCTACACATCATATTCTACAGTTTCAAGAAAACATCTTTGTTTTGTACAGATCCCTGCAAAAATCCCACCATTATCATTTTAATGTTTTTCAACTAAGATGAGAATAATGTAAATGTATGATGTAAAAATTATCTTTCCTTCTAGTACAATTAGAGACTGTGTTTTAGACACATTTAATTTGAAATAAATGTTAGAAATCAGGTAATCCTGTGTGGGATCTATATGGAGCTGATATTGTCCAAATATAAGCACACAAAGAATTATGGGATTGCAAACCATACAACAATAACTGCAACTCAAAACTACCATCATTACAAAATAAGACATGAATCTAAAATGGACCCAAAAATGTGACTGTATCACATGTCATCTGATTTGCATTTTTATTGTTTGTTTTGCGTTGCTCAATTTTTCCTCACATTTGTGGTCCTGACCTCAAGATTGAGAAACTCTGCTTCTAGCCTGTGACTAATGATCGTCTTTATTATCAAAATCAGTCAAAAAAAAAAAAATATATCAAAACAGTTGGCAACAAATTTCCTTTTGATCAACTACATTTACATTTACTGTACATTTATACTATATTTTCCCTTTGGGCTGCTACTTTTTCCCCCTTTTGCTGCTGTGTCAGAGGGAAATATAAAGGTACATTAAACACTATTTTATATTCTAGATTAATCATTGCAGCTCTTCTCTGCTCTGATCTAAAATTTTTAATGTCCAGGTTCAACACTTACAACCTTAACTTTAACCCAACCAGGATGACCTCAGTCTAAAATTAGCCTCTAAAACTCATGACAGAGTCTTCAGTCAAGTTATTCAGCCCTGAGTAACAGAGCTGATTTAAGTGTCAAGGCCCATCAATGCAGCTGTTTAAGTGCTGTATTAATCAGCCATGTTAATTTAAATCTGTGTTGTGCAGTTGACCCACGTGTGCTTAAAATACAGCACCGCTCCCATTAGCGTGTCTGCGGTGGGAAAGGTCCTTGTGCAGAGGCTCTATTATTACAGCCATTATTATACTTCATCAAAACCCAAAGGCCAAACTGGAGATGTTGTTTCATCCACTCACAGAGAGAGAATCAGCGTGCCTTCGGCCAAAAGGAGGTTAACAAAGACAGGAAGATTAAATAATACATTCATCACATTCAGAGAGGCCGGGGGCCAAGTTCATGTCAAATCCATAACAAGCAAAGTATCCTCGGCCCAGCTCATTTCCCCACACGCACGTCACACTCTGCTGGAAATCTACGTAGAGGATGTATTGATCTTACTGGTGCTTCCTTTCTCACAAGCGCACAAACAGAGCCGCCGTATCACAGGCAGTGCCGCAAAACAACCCCCCACCTCCTCCCAGCCCCATAAAACAAAATAATAAACTCGCCGCTTGCCAAAATAATCCAAGCACCTTTGTGTGTGCAGACGCTTTTGTGTGCGTGCAGCCTGTGATAATGCACTGTTATTTGCTTCCTTTCACTTCAGTAGATGAAAATAGACCTGTGTGTGTATGTGCAGTAGTGTACGTGTGTTAAGAGGTGACATATGTCAGAAAATTAGGTGGGGGTGACATTTTTACCATTTTACCCTGTTTGTTTTTGGATTGTTTTTCTCTTGTTGTCGCAACTATAATATTATACATAAAGTTCATCATGTTACTATTTACTCTTTTATTCCAAAAACGTTTTGCTCTATATTCAGTTGAATACAGTACAGGGACAAGATATTTAATGTTCCCACTGATTGACTTCATTGTCAAGAGTCAAATTCTTTCTCATTTTTGTTTGAGATATGACTTCAGGTGCTCAACAGTCTGGGGACTCTTTTGTCATATTTTGTGCTTCATAATGCTCCACACATTTTCAAAAGGTCTGGACTGCAGGCAGGTCAATCTAGTACCTGAACTCTTTTACTATGAAGCCACACTGTTCTAACACATGCAGAATGTGTCTTGGCATTATCTTGCTGAAATAAGCAGGAACGTCTCTGAAAAAGACACGTGGATGGCATCACATGTTGCTCTAAAACCTGCATTCCTTTCAGCCTTAATGGGGCCTTCACCAATATGCAAGTTACCCATCATGCCCTGGGCAGTAACACACCCCCATACCATCACAGATGCCGACTTTTGAAGTTAATGGTGCAAACAATCTGGATTGGCCTTCTCCTCTTTGGCCCAGAGGACATGATGTCTGTGTTGCAGAAACTCTTCGTACATGAATGGATTCATTTTTATTTAGGCTGTTTTATACAGCGTCCCAACCTTTTTGAAATTGGGGTTTTATTTTTCAAACAAATTAAATAATTAAATAAGATTTAAAATTTATAATTAAATTAAATAAACGTACAGTGTAAGGTTAAAACTAAAAGGTATTATGATTTTTTTTTTTTTTTATCACTTTGAAATCATTGAATTTCAAATTTTCAACAACACAAAACCACATCATAAAAACTCAACACATAATCAGAACATAACAACATTCAAAAAAGAAAAGAAAAAAAGAATAATAATTAAATAATGATGATTGATGAATGGATTGTTTGGTCACACCACTTTTTTTTCACATAAGATCAAGAAAAGCTACAAACTCACTGTTGAGAAGCTGCAAGTTGGTCATGTAAAGTATATTTACCCCTGAAATCACACAAAGCTCTCAGTACTACCATTTATCTGAGATTAGGGCTGTCACAATATCAGATTCTGACTACACCATTATGATTATCACTGCCAAAAGAATTTACAGCTATGATATTATCACAATCTAAATTAAAGAAAGATAACCTTGTGCATTTTGTCTCTGTTTTTTGTCAGATGAATTACACTCAAAAAATGAGTGTAGGGAGATGTAAGCATAACTGTACAAAAGTGTCCAAAAATGCACTTAATGCATTTTGAAAAGGTGAGTGTGAGGTGAGAATGGAAAGATTATGTGCATCATTAACATATCAATTATATCATTTTGAATATCTTGGTTAATACAAGTAAATAAATTCAGTACTTGAATAAATATCCTGTTTTGTTCCACCACTAATAATCCCTTGTATTATCATCTCTCACGTCTTCTGTAACATCTTTATAATATTCATCATTCTGTCTCACTGAAGCTGCATAACTACACAAATAAGGAAACAGTTGGTCTGAATGAATGATGCAAACATCATGTTGATTCTTTTACACCTCAGCTCACATTGTTGCACTAACTGACACAGCCAGCAATCTTATATGAGCAAAAAAATAAAACATATCATCATCAAAGCTATATAAATACTTTGAAATGCTTAAGCAAACACATATAACCTGTAAATTCTCTCTAGTTTTGTCTCCCATGCATTAGTCACACTGAATCTGATGATTATGATTGCACTCCAACAGGAAAGCGGCACGTTGTTTACCTCTCTTGATTATTACCTTGTTTGTCCAGCCTCTAATTGCACGCCTGATGTCAAGATAATTGACTCAGTGATAAACAACAATGATACAGAGGAAGTCACACAGCGTGTCAGAGCAGAGTTCATTAAGTCGTGTTATCAGCTTCATCAAATACTAAATGATTATGACCTTATTTAGGAGAACTTTTACTGCACAAGTGAATCTGTGTAGTTCATCATCATACTGTGGAGTCTCCTCCTCTGTCCAATGATCACCATCATCATGATAGAAACCATCAAAAGTCACCAGGACATCAGTACAGTATAATAACTGTTTACAGTGCAAACTGTTGAGATCATCCCTCTGATTTTTTTCTTAATGCATTTGATAAGAAAAACTGACTCCTAGTGGATCTAGAAAGACACTGCATTTATGAATGAAGTTGTTTGTTTATATAGTGTGCTGGACTGTAAAGTACAACTTAGAGTGTAGCTCAGATAGACTATAGCTAGACTATAGCTTAAGTCTTCATATAACATATATTGTTTGGATGAGGTGCACACATTGAATGATCTGTTATGACACCTACACTTTTAATCTTAACATGAAATGAACGAACATTTTCATACACTGAAAACAGGGATGGCACAAACTTTTTTTCATGGTGGCCCATATACAGAAAACTATAAGGAGTCAGGCCAAAGAGTCATAGCTGTAGTTGGGGATTAATGCACATAAACACTTCTCTCAGACATCCTCTCAGGCTGCAAATGGTAAATAGTTGTTGCTTGTTTACCAGTTAGTCAGATTGGCACATACATATGTCTAACACTAGTTATTATGTGTGACGCTTGAAAAGCTAAATCAGCCAATTCATTTGCAAGATACAGTTAGCTGGCTGAAGTTAAATGCATTGATCTAGGCTGCTTATACAGTGCATTTTATTGGAAATATGCTCAAGCCATGTTCTGGTTTATTTAAAAAAAAAAAATCACTGCAGACTGTTATAGAAAAAGCTGTGGACCACAGTTGGCCCACTGGCTGTAGTTTAGCCACAGTATCATCAATCAATCAAACTTTATTTATATGGCAAGTACAATTTTGAGTTACTTTACTTGAGTTTATTACACTGAATACTTGTACACCACTATGTTAAGATTGAAATATTATATGTTTTACTCCAGCACATTTATTTCACAGCTATAGTCTTTTGTTTTCCCGAATGATATAATCATTTTATACAGTATTAAGTGTTATTCTAGCTTGAAATACAACATTACAATCCTACTTATACATTCATGCATCAGTGATAATGATCCAGTTGTGAAATATACCATCTCTGTTGGGTGGAAAAACTTTAATGTTCAAAACTTTTCATGAAATTTAAACAAAAAGTTGTTGTTGTTTTTTTGTTTAATTTAAATAATTTCTCACCTACTTGTCAAAGTAGGTTAAAATGTTGACTACTATAGTATTGTTTTACGAATGGAGAGGTAAAAATTTAATACTATTCAAGTGGTTGTTCTGCATAGTATATTTATTTTTAAGACATAAAGTCTATTCTGCCAATACTACATCCATACTTTAACTTAATCAGAATTATGAATACAGGATTTGAAACAGTTTATATTTTTAATTGCAGAATTACTACTTTTCCTTCAGTAAGTGATTTGTATACTACATATTATTTACATATGCAGTATGCAGTTCTGTCCCTCCTCTTCATCCTCGTGTATGAGAATGAAAACCTTGCCTAACCAACTGTGGTCTACATGAAATAGTTGGCATGTTTGAGGATGTGACAGGTCATTGAGCTGAGGTCACATTTCTGTTTTGGACTCTTCATGTACAAAATGTCAGGACCGCCGTGTTGGCATTTTTTGAAAAACGCCAGAAATGTAAAAACACTTTTGATTACAATCGCAGAGTGCTCCTGAAACACGACTCCGGGAGCGACAGAGAGGAAAAGGCAGAGATTTAAAGGGTGAGTAAAAGTGTATGCTGACTGGGTGACTTTTTGCTCTCTCTGCTCAGTGCCTCGAGACACCTGACTGCAGCGCTGGCTGGTGCCTTTTAAACTTTTTTTGCGTGAAAAACACTTTGCATCTCAGGTGTTGGGTGAATTTCACATCCCCCAGGTGCTTGAACATGGCTAGCATTCAGTTTGAGAATGTCAGAAATACGTGAGGAGTCATTGAGGAATTTAAGAGTTTTCTACATTCATGAATACACACACACACAAAAAAAAACATATTTCTGCAGATGCAAGAGCTTTTGTTTTCCAACAGCATAATTTTGACAGTTTAACAGCAGCCAGCCTCAGCTCTGACTCAACCTTTCCCCCTCTGCTCTCTGAGATCCAAATACACTGCTAGCCATCGCCAAGCCGAAGCCCCCCGGCTCTGCAGAAGGTCGATGCAGCTGTGTGTGGCCCTCCATCCATGCTGGGTCTACCAACTGCCTAATTATCCTGCCACATGGGGCAGGAGGCGGGCAGGCAGGGGATTATGGGAAGAGAGGGTTGGGTTAGCTATTGCTTGTAATTCAACACAGCTAGTTTTGATCCTGAACTCTGATTGGCTGGGTCGTGTTCAGATCTGTTACTGCATTTACAGTATACAGATTTTAATGGCTAAAAATAATTCATGATTTAGATCATTTAATTTGGGTCTGTCACATTCTCACAGATTTGACTAATTATTTTTTTGTTAATACAGTTAGAATAGCCTGGCAAGTCCAGAAAATTACACCAGTTTACTGTAATGCAACTTTTAAAACCAGGAAAAGACTCAAATTATGCCATATTCCAATATAACTAAGTCCAAAAGACGATATCTAGTCTCATATTACAATATTGATATAGCGATATATTACCCCACCATGTCCATAAATGTAGGTTTTGCAATCACAGACCATCTTTCTTAATATTAAAAAAGTAAAGTACAGGCAGTACATCCAAAGGACAGGGTACCCATAAAAGAAGAAAGTTTTTAAATGCAGAATTTATGTATTTTATATTATTATCTAATATTCCTGTATGTGTCAAATATCAAACCCAATTTTTGACACTATTTATCTGTCATTTATTCTGCTACAGCTATTAAATGTACCATATTTACACTTTTTAGACATCTCTCTACGTAGCAGTCTGTATAGGCATAGATTCTTGTTTCCGTTGCCTGTGACAGTTATGGGATATCGGAGAAAGGCAGAAACGAGAAAGAAATAATAGTTTACATAAAAATAACCATCTATCCCCATCATTCTCCTGACGCGATCATGGTCACTCTTTATATTTTTGGTATCTAAACCAAACCAATTTCACACAGCAATACGCAGGCACAAATGATAGAGCTCCATTCTTATCATGTTCTCAGGAAACAGACCTCTGAATCTCCGACCGAACTGTCAGCTGATAGAGTTGCATTGTGGGTAATGAAGCCGTCAGATGTTGACGAGGAAGACGAATGTTTAATAAAAATTACGATATCTCTGATTCAGCAACATTGATTTTAGTCTTTTTTTTTTTTCTTTTAAACTGTCAGTCCAATAGTGTTAAAGGAGTGTTAAAAAGCAAAGCCATTGTGGTTTACAGTAATTTTAGCACGGCTTTGGGTCATGTCGTGCCTAACAACGCCTCTTAGCTGTTCTAAATCACTGAAAGCCACAGCCTCGAGTGGCTTGTTGCTTAAATGAAAACGGAGCAGTGAGTTATTTGCTGTCCTAATGAGCTCTAATAAAAAAAGCAGGACCCATATAGCGTGGATGACCACTACTTCCAACAGCCCTCCTTCTCTTATTCTCCTGTACACTCACACACACACACACACACACACACACACACACACACACACACACACACACACACACACATCCTCTGTACTTGACTGCATCTGCTGCAGTAGAATCCCATCGGCTATCCAGTTACGGCTCGCTTCGCCAGGGTCTTGCATTAGTGGCGTAGGAGAGCTGTGAACAGGGAGTATCAGATGCTGTAATATGGAAATTCCTCTGTAATGCAGAGGCTGCGGGATTGTGCGATTACTTAATTCATTTAGCTGAGTAAATGTTACTGGTCTGCCAAAGCACAGAGGGGATGGGGTTAGCGTGTGTGTGTGTGTGTGTGTGTGGGAGTAGATCTGTCTTAGGGAGAGATGGTCGTACTGAGTGTGTGAGCATGTAATGGCACGCATGTGTGGCGGTCGGTGCATGTGCGTGCATGTGTGTGTGTTACGGGTAGATGGGAGTACAAATGGGGCCTCGGTAACAACAGGTCAGGTTTAAGGCTCCAGTTTCATGCGTCCAGGGAACAAACCATTAAGAAAGAGCGCCGAGCCCACCAAGCCCACACTCTTCCTCCAGTACCCACATGACCTATCCCAGACGTTGATTTGTAGCTCCTGACACTTTAATTCATTGGAAAACACTAGTCAGGACCCAGGAGTTAAGTAAGTCCATTAACACTATGCAGAAGTAATGCTTTCCAGTGCCGTGCCAGCCCTGCCACCCAGTGTGATCAAGCATGGAGACCCAGTTATTTCACAGTGGGTGAATATTTCCTGGACGTTTTACGTTGAGGTTGCTGACAACATAATATAAAACTGTAGTGTTTTTAGGGGAATTTATCAACAATAAATTGTTGTATTATCATGGTACCTTACTCCTACATCAGATAACTCACTGATCCCGCCATGTGTTTGCTATTGAGAAAGGCAATTTAAATGCACCACGAGGAGTATTTAACTAGTTATGAAACCATCTCAATTTAATATTGATGCCTCTATGTGACCTACATAAGCAAACCAGACCAGCAATTTAAATTATAGAATACAGAATATGATTGTATTCAGTAACAGTTTAAATTGGTAGTATTCTAAATAGATTTACCATCTTTTATTTGAAGAGATTACTTTATTTTTGTTTGTTGTTTTTTTTGTTCCAAAGTTCATAGGAGGCATGCGTTTCCCATAAACACGTTTTTTTTTTAAATAAAGTGCAACAATTGGTGCACGCTCAGTGCACCTGTAACCACACCACATGAGAGGAGACTCACAGCCAAGACGCTGTCAGGAACACGTTTTTGGCATGGAAATATGAAGAACATTTTACCTACACACATGGTCAAGACAGTTGTGCAAGCTCTGCTCTCCATCAACCAAGCTGCTATCTGCATCAAAAGACTCTACATATAGTTTAAAGAAGCAACTTGAGTTAACTTTAATGTTACTACAAGGTCAAGATCAACATCTTGAGGACACAAGACTTAAATTTATTGTCGCTGCTTTAAGTAGAACTTGTTATGCTTGGGCAATACTGGCTTTGCTTAGGACTCAGTACATGGGATGCACACTTTACTAACTAAGCTGCCAGGGCTTCTCAGCTCTATCTTTCTACACTGAGTTCTCAGAAGAGTCTAAATTCTCTGGTTCCAGTTTCTTAAACGTGAATATTTTCTGGTTTTACTGCTTAATGACAGTATAATGAATATCTTTGGGTTGTGGGCAAAACAGGACATTTATGGACATCATTTTGGGCTTTGGGACACTGACCGAAATTTTCCACCATTCTCTGACATTTTATAGACCAAACAATTAATCAATTAGTGGAGAAAATAATCAACAGATTAATGGAAAATGAACATAAGCAGCTCTAGTTGAAATACTCGCTTCTCTGGCAACAACTGCTCTGTTCTCCTTTGAAATTTCTGTTCCCGGCCAGAATTTTTGTTTGCCAGTTTCAAGTCAGAGTTCAAATTAATGGCAAATGTTCGCCGCAAGAATAAGTGTCTGTTTATGAGTCATATGAAATCAGTAATTATTTATTGTGTATGTAGCTTCACATTGACAGACAACTGACAGTTAAACAGCTGATCAACTTACGGTGTAGGACTCGCTTGTTATTGTCAGTTTACAATGTTGCATTCGTCTTGCATTCCTGCAGTGTTCCTGCAGCCTGTCTGAGCTTCTTCGAGTCTAGAGAGAAAAGGTAGAGGGAAACAACTTGCTTCAACCATGGATTGTGTATTAAATATGATTTCAACCTATTTGATGTATAGTCTGTGGCTCCAACTTGCCATTAGGACTGCTGTACTCATTTGCTGATGCTAAATTCCGACATATTGCTCCTTTAAAATGCACCAGTGGTGCCATGCATCAGAATTATGGCTAAATAAAATTCAGTGTGCTGGAATTCAATGCTGTTTTTACCCTAAACTGTGTAATGAAATTGTGATCTTCTCTCCAATCAATCTCTGTCTAGTTTTTCAACACAATATAAAGTCAAAGATGCATTTTATCAGCTGTTGTATCCACTGAGTCCATCATTTCCCCAAAGGATTCTCGCAAAAAATGATTTCATTGTCCTCTAATCCATTATATGGAGCAGCGATGTCAGCTGAGCTGTAAATGACTCAAAACACAGCTGCTGGGGAATGGAAAACGGGGAGCCAAACTTCAACCCAAGCAAAATGGAAAAAGGTGGAGTCGAAAAGCTGTTAAAACTATCTGACAGATTCGATACGCTCTGCAATGTGGAACAGAATTATTAATTTGGGAACTGGGCCTGTTAAATCTATCATTCCATTATTCTAACAGGAATCCAAAGGACATTCACAGCCTCCAGTTCAGCGGCCAGCGAGCCCAATCTGTTGTTTTAACAGTTTAAAGTCGGTTTATCTTCCATTTTAAGACGAGGAAGTGTTACCGTACAGTGCAGCCTGTGTTCAGCTGGAAACTTTGCAGTGCCACCCCATGGACACTCGCTTAAATCTCTGTAGTGGAATTACAGCAGTCAGGAGGTTTATAAAAGCATCTCGCGTCTTCATCATCATCACAATGAAGCAGAGACACAGAATCTCACTTTTTAAGCACTGACAGTATCTATCATATACTTAAATATGAGACCTTTTTTAAAAATACTTTCACACTTAAGTGACATCATGCTTGGCTTTCCTCTTTTTCCTCATTATCATCATTTTTAATGGAACAGTTCAGTCCCATTAGCTGGTTTTCTCCTACTAAATAAAACAGTTGAAAGGCTGAATAGAGGAGCCAGAGGAGGCTGAATTTATTTCTCCTTAAAATCGTGGAAATTACAGTGTTCCCATCCTCATCAAAGAGAAGACAGAGAGTTCTTGTAGGATTCCAGATATGAGGGAATCCCCAAAATTCTTACTGTATATTTGTTCTCTATGCTGCCTGTAGGAAAGCTGACATCTGGAGTCAAATTGCATATCAACACACTTTGCCAAAGATGTTTCTTACTCTTTGCTCCCAGAGGCATGAAACCTATAAACCTGCACTTCTGTCCTTTTTTGCCTTGTTTCCATTTGCCTCTCTTCAGCTCCAAATATAGATGTACTGCACATGTTCTTTTTCAGGATATCCAGTGGCAATTAGGAAATATTTTACGTGAATAATAATTGCCTCAAAGATTTATGATGGATCAAATTAACAATTTAGGTTTGCCTTGAGAAATTCTGTAACAATATTGGAATTCTCTTTTTTCCTTTAGCCTGAATCTGACTCAGATTGTATTGTTGGCATTTGCATTTTGGTGGCTGCACCACACGTCATCTCCAGCCATCAGAACAGACAGAAGAGAATGAAAAAGAATAGAATAAGAGAACAACTAGCATTAAGTTCAAAATAAAAGAGTTTATTAATCCTATAACTGCATATTTATGTATAAAAACATTGTTACTATGATTCCTGTGCCGCCCGCTCCTGTAGACTTGTTTTCCTGTCTTGTCCCAGTCACGTGATGAACAGTGAAACTGACTCCCGGGGAATCCCACTTTTTTTTTTCCTGAGAAAAAAGTCAGCATCTTGCTGCAACAGTATTTTCATTTGCAATTAATCTGCTAGATATTTCGTAATTCCTTTCCTAATGTGTTGTCTATAAAATGAAATCTGTAATTTTCCACAGCCCAAAGGTGACATTTAGTTTTAGTTGAATATCAGGTATAACAAAGAAATCAAGCATTTAGTCAGGTTTTACTGAAGTTAAACTGTTTCATTAACCTTTCTGACACAACTGCAATGCAGACATGTCGCTTTGATCACCTCGGGTTATTATTATTTTCCTTATTTTCTTGCAGTATTTTCTTTTTTTTAAATTGTAATGCTTAAAATTATCATGAAATAAAATACCTGTATGTATGGTAAGCATACTTTCAACAATATTCCTTGTATTTATAACCTGTGCTTATCTCTCTTTATAATTCTAGGATGTACCACTATTAACCTGTGCTTTTACAACCAATAATCACAGGTAACTTATTGTATATACAAGTATATTTACTTCTGATTTCCCTCCATGGCCATGTTGTCATCCTCTGTGCCTGACTATGACCCTGTTACTGCTGTTTGACAGTAAAGGTCTGGTGAAAAAAAAATCATTCTATGAAATATTGCAAACCATGTCACAAAAATCTTTGCCAACAGCGTTTAATAAATTCTGGGGAATAAAAGGAAATTGAAATACAGTGTAGATAAATTAAGCAATAAATCTCATAAAAGTTTGACTCTAAAACTCTTCAAAAACTGATATTAAACTTAAGCTCCTGAAACTGTTTGCTCTAAAGCCAAAGCGTGGCCCCGACAGTATTCGTTTCAGTCTTGCCTGTGTGTTGCGGTTCAGGCTGAGAGGTTGTGGGGTCTCACAGCAGTGCCAGTGGGAATCGCAGGGGGCACAGGAGCCTTGGAGGTCCTGGTTTTACAGCACAGCAGTTCACAACGTACACAGCGGCCCCCGCTCTCCTCCGACTGGAGTTTGTCACTTGCAGATTTATATTCCTCTCTATTAAAGCTCCTTTACAAGCCCGCCGAGATTCCTGGAGATGTAGAGAGGGAGAAGGAGAGAGTGGGAAACGCATAAGGAGAGGCATGAAATTAAAGAATAAAGCGAGTGAGACACCAGGAATAAAGCACACTTTAATGACTGTGAGAGAGTTTTGGGAAAGTGCGTGTCGTAATGTTGAGTCTGAGCCTTACAGATCCATTTAGTGGCAGTCCAATCTGCGCGGAGCTAAATCACTGATGTTTTTATAGAACTATACCTCTGCGTTTACGTGTTACTCTCCCTGCAGACGTGAAGAACATGTCAAGACTCTATCTTGTGATTTTAAAGTTCAGTCTGGATCTTTGAAGTATGTTTGGAGAACTTTGAAGTAAGAGGTATTAAAGCAGAGACTTATTAAGACAGTATGTAGCCTTTAAAACAGGCCAAAGAGGTTCCAGAGATTTTCACTACTTGCATGTCACGGTTTTCACCCCTGAACAAGGCGACTAAATTGTCCAACTAGGTGTTTGAAACCTCTTTGGTTCCAAATTAAACAATGCCCCAAATATCAGCTGTACTTTTTTACAATTAGGAAATGATTTGTACAAATATTATAAATTCCAAGAAAATGACAAGCAATTTTAATATAATGTAATAAGTAAAGCAATTTACATATTAAGTGCTTTGTATTGCTGATGCGTGATTGTAACTTTACTTGAAAAATGAGACCTTCCTTGTCTTTCTTGGTTGCCTATAACAGCCTGGGTACTGATTTCTATGTAAAGGACTTGAGATGTTTTTTTCTGGGAAAATCCAATGGACATGACATTTGTGCACGCTCCCGAGGGCCTTCCCTCGCTTCATCTCCCCTACAGCGCCAGCAGTGTGCAACACTTGCTAATGTGAGAAATGAGCAGCACCCACCGTAACACAGGAGTTCAACACAGCACAAAGTCCACGTAAGCACAAAAACATCAACACGATGTCGGTCAGTCGTGTTCAGTGTGCCACTTCACCGTTTTGGCCGATGCCCAGGACGCTCGTTCACAAACGTGAGCAACAGGATGCTGACTGCAGTTCACTTAAATCATCACTTACGAACCACTAGAAGTGTGTGGTGGAGGGACGTTTCTGAGCTCCAGCCTGCTGCAGAAAGAGTTTTACACACAGACACAAAATTGAGCATTGTGCAGAAGTGTGAGCTTGTTATTTGTGCTTTGGAAAGTAACCATTGATTGTTCAACTTTCAGTTAAGGAAAGTGTATAAAATTTGCAAGCCCATTTCACATAGTATCTTTAAAGGATCAGTTTCACCCTGAAAGCTGCACGCTCTTTACACTTCTCCCTTGTGGTATTCCAGTCTTTTAATATGATGAAGCCTCCAAACAAAGTGCAAAAAAAGAAATTGTTTAGAAAAAAAAACAAGGTTAAATGGTTTTTTGTAATCTTTACAATCAACAGATATAGATATTATCGAGCCCGCAGATTTTAAAGCTCTGAGTCTGTGTTCCATTTTTGTTCTCTTATTCACGTTCAGGATCCAGTATGACATCAATTAATACATTTCATAGACTCATACTCCGCAGTAAAATTAGCAGTGTTCATGGGAGCCTGACTTTCTGGACTTGTTGAAAGTTGTAGTTCTGATATCCAAATTAAATTTAATTTATGTCGTCTGCTGTGGTAGCTTGAACCCAGAACTATCCACATCCTCATAAAATCACCCTGGGAGCTTTCACAATCCTGTTTTCCATCCTGTCCAATCATCTCTCAGCGGTCCTATACGTCTCTGTCATTACAGACTGAAGAGGAGAGAAAAACTTTTTTTCTTCCAAAACAGAACTGAACTGAATGCTCTCGTTTGTTCTGCTAGATCCACTGGTTTGCTTCATTTAAAACTTTAATAGTAACAAATAGATGCACATCATATATTCCGCAATAAATTACACTACAGTTGCAACGTGATTACCTCTGATCCATGAAGACAAAATGTAGTTTAGCTTTCAGTTCAGTTTGTGAAGAGAGACACCAAAATACATATAACCTCAAATGTCAAGGATGATTCAACAAAAATAAACAAAACATTTAAGTTGGCCGGTAACTCGAAGAAAGTAGATGAGATCAGCCCTTTTTCTGGATAAACTGAAGGCTTGTAAAAATAATTGCATACTTTATATTTTTGATATATGGCAGTGTCTTGTAATCTCTTCTGTAACAGGCCAAATATGTCTTACTCACAGTTAAACAGCAAAAAAATAGTTAACACTTTACTTCCTCCTGTCAGATCACATAAGCAGTACACAAACATTTAATTTATAACACACTATAATGTAGTTCTACACAGATATAAGGACATTTTAAAGTATTAATGTACAGTATTTTTCAGCAATTATAATTCCTCCAAAGACGACATTTTATATTATTATTTATATTATTCTTTATCTGTTAATACATCAGCCTCCACTCATGAGTGCCCACAGGAGGAGTTATAGCTGTTGACAAATACATTAATAAACACTTACATCTGTTTACAACTACATTGAAGTGTGTTATAAACCATTTATTAAATGTTTATATATTGTGTATGAAGGCTAAATAGGGGGACTTTAAGTAAAGTGTTGCCAAGAGGTAATTTACTCTGATTCTTACCATAACAGAATCTAAAGGTAGTGGTGGAGGAAGTAATCAGATAATTTACTTAAGTAAAAGTAGTAATACCACACTGTAAAAATACTCAGTTGCAAGTAAAACTCCTGCGTTGCAAACGTTACTGAAATAAAAGTATCTAAGTATAACAAAAAAAAAAAAATGCAATTTAAGTTTAAGCTGGTTTAGGTGGAGCTCATTTTAATTTTGTGTAGGACTGCAACTAGTGATTATTTTCATTATTGATTCATCTGCTCATCATTTTGTCCATTAATTGATTCTTTGGTTTTTACAAATTCTGAAAGTAGTTTCAGTGTTTTGTTTTGTTTTTTGGTTCAGCCAATAATGTAAATCATTAAAATAAAAAATAAAAAATAAATTTAAATGATTGAATTAATCCTCAAAATGTGAGAAGCTGGAACTATGATATGTTTTTGCATGAAAAGTGAGTTAAACAATCAAAATAGTTAATTTTCTTTCTAATTGTTTCAGATTGACTAAATACTTACATAGTTTTGTGTGCAAAAAAATAAAAAAATACAATATGTACAATGTAGTGGAGTAGAAGTATAAATTAGCATGAAAAGAATAAAATTTGTATGTACAGTTCTTGTTACATTCCACCACCGCCTAAAGGAACAACAGAACGATATCCTGTAGTGCCTGCAGTGCTTCCTCTGTACACAGGAGGGCGCTGTGTCCCTTTCCAACCTCATCATCATTTCATTGAGTCTCAGGCCTGTTTTGGCTTTCTGTGTGCAGGAGATTAATGAAAGGTGTATAAATTCACAATGCATCACCGCTGCCTGTGTGAGGAGAGAAAGAGGAGGACACGAGCTGCATGCATATGGAGGAGAGGCACAGTGAGCATATGGAGGGGAGGTGTCTCATCATCTCTGCCTCCTCCTCCACTCCTCTCACTCCCTCGTTCCCTCTGTCCTTTCCTTCCTCTTAAACCCAGCCACCTGCATTATGACAAAAATCTGCATGTCTGTCCAAAGGGCAGACAGGCGGCTTCTTGTGAGGACTGAGGTGGACTTTGGTTTAAATCAGCTTGTTTCAAAAACAGGCAGGTTGTGTAGGAACACAGGAACACAGAGTTAAGTCATTTTTAAGGCAAGGCCACTTTGGCCTTTGATCAATACAGATTTATAGGGGCATCATGGACAAAATGTAGGGAAATACGTAATAATTAAGTGACAGTTACATTGTATGAAGACAAAACAGCATCAGTACAAATAGCTAATAATTAGCCTGAACAGCTGTCGTCTGTAATCAATACAAAGTAGAGATGTACCAATCTGCTTTTGTTCAGTTCCAGTTTAATATCTGAATTTGGATATCTGCAGATACCGATATTATACTGATACCAGCCTCTGTTTTTCTTGATATTTATTGATGCTATTGTTGTTGTTATTAGTGGTAGTGGTAATAAGATTACAGGACATGAGGCTGCAACTGAACCTCCGTCTGGAAAGTTTGCGTAGTTTGTGTAATGTAACTTGAGTCATGGCATCTTTCAACCATTGTGGGGTGCTGTAGTGTGTTCACATGTGCAGGTGATCTTTTGCATAATTTCCCATGATGCATTGCTGAGAGTTGAAGTTTGATATTTTATGTTCCAAAATGCAAATGTTACTGTGTGTTCGTATTTGTAATAATGTGTTTGTGATGTGATTGTGTGTAAGTGTTCTTTTAGAATGTGGTGGTTGTTAATGTTGTATGTATGTAATATTAAGCCAAACTCCCTTTAGAAACACAAGCTAAAAGGCATCATATGTAGACAATCATCTTGTGAATTCGGCATCAATATATCAGAGAGAGAGTGCATCACTTCAAGGATTCAAGGTAATTTTTTATACAACACAGGGTTGTACAATGAAAGTGATGTTTTTTTTTTATTAATTTGCGTCAGGTTGGATGTAAACAGCAGCATTAAGATGATGATAATATGGTTGACATCTTCACATAAAAGGTTCAACACCTGGGAAATATCCATGAACTGTGACTGTGTTTGAGCACGAAGCATCTATCCATCCATCTTCAACCACTTATCTGAAATTGGGTCGCGGAGGTAACAGTTCCAGCAGGGGACCCCAGATTTCCCTTTCCCCGGCTACATTAGCCAGCTCTGACTCGGGGATCCCGAGGCGTTCCCAGGCCAGGGCAGAGATATAATCCCTCTACCTAGTCCTCAGAAGTATCATCAGTGTTAAACTACAGAGTCCTCCTCCCGTTGTCCTGCTAGAGTCTTGCACATTGTGTCCTGTCAGTTTGGAGTGTGATTCCCCCTATCATTGAGCAGGTCTCTCTGTGTGGGCACAACAGTCTCTGATTTCCTGTTACTGTTACGAGTCCCATCTTATCCTATTCATTTTCCCGACCAGACATTAGCCAGGAACAGACTCATGTCGCAGCTGTAGCATGGCTCTTGTCTCTGCTAACCTCCACTCCTCCTGGGGTGGTCCTCAGCGGTGCATCCAGCTGATCTGACTGCATGTTTGAAAAAAGCTGATTGTTTATCCTCTTGGGGTCCTCTTAGGGTTTGCTTCCTTTTCCAGTGCCTACAAGTGTATTTCTGTCATAGGTGATATGTGTTTCAGCAACAGAGACAAAAAATAGGTTTGGAGGAGCTATTGGCCACTGTATCTACATGCACAGTTGTTGCCATAGCAATCAGTGGTCATTACAGGTATTGAAACTGTAGTGAACAGTGTCATGTTGCTGGTATGATGTCGATATGACTATGAACAGATCATTTTCACTGGCAAAACACCAAAACCTCCAGATGAAGTGCCACAGTACAAAACAGATCATGCCAAACTGGCTGTGTGAGTAGTTTAGGGGCACTAAGGCCACACTCTGGGGCATCCTTGGCACTGGCCATTTGGCTGTGGTATAATTCTTGCCCTGGGAACAGCATGGGAGACATGTTTCACAAACCCCATGCCATCATCAGACACTTTTCCCCTATTTCCTGCAGCCTCTCAGCCTCGATCCCGAGTCTGCATGCTGAATCACTGCGTCTAAAGATAGATGCTCATTTGCCACACCAGCATGGGTCAAGCAGTGCACCATAAAGGTGATTCAAAAGTCACACAGCAGAGTTAAAAAGTTCAGCAGCCTGTTTTGCAAAGCAAAAGAAGCAGGCATATGGCTGTCTTGTCCTCCCACCTCAACCCTCCTGAGACATGGTGTTTGTCAGAGTAATAAAGCTGTCCCATAACCCCATAACCTCTATAATATTCATGATCCAAAGTTTGTGCTTCAGCAGACAGCTTGATAAGTGTTAGAGCCAAGTCTGTTCCCAGGCTCAACCATAACAAGTGCATTGTCTACCTGGGTTACCATGGGACGAGCTAGTCCAGACTCCCAACAACCCTTGCCGGCTTATTAAAACACACTTCTCATTGGTTCAGCCCTGGCGCTCGCAGAGAGCTGTCCTCCTCTGTTTACTGATGTCACAGGCTGGATGGAGCCCATAATAGGCAATGGCTCATCTCAACATTACGACCTGTTTATGAAGGAGGTGAAAAATGACACTTTTATTGCCCATCGCTGCGTCCCTCTGTCCTGCCGTGCCCCGGCCTGTCCTATAGTGTCCTGTCATATCAGTGGAGCCCTTCTGGGAGAAAATAAGTCAACAAGGAGACAGAGAGAGAAACACAAGCACACAACAGAGAGGGGAGGGGGCGGGATCTGGACAATGACAGGTTTAACGAAGTATCTCATAAACATGCATTAATCAGAGCAGAGGGCTGTTAGAACTGCTGCGGCATACAAATCAAGACGGAGAGAGGAAGAGACAGAGAGACTGGTGAAGCGATGATTCACACTTTGTGCTCTGGTCAAGTTGTATCTTCCCTAAAGCCATCTAGTGTGGGTGTGACAACCAAAAGAAACCCATACACACAACAGCAGCAACAGCAGACATCATTGTCAGCGTCATTATTAGCATTAATCAGTTAATTCTTTGATGCAACTTACTGAATAAATTACTCTGATATACTGCACTGGATAAACTGTTTCCTATTTAAAGTTACTGCAATATCATGCCTCAAATTAAATTATATTAATTAATTATATGTATAATAGTAGTCAGCCAATTATCAGTCTGGCAGATTATCAGCTCTCACATTCAGCATTTTTACGATTATTGGAATCAATGTTTTGTTGTTTAATCAGATTGGCAATAAGATAAGAAATACATTTTAAAATGTGCTACTTTGGCTCTAATGCCACCACCTCTTTTTAGGCATTTAAGAACAAATTTAAGTTTTAGTTTGATTCAACTAATTTTTATTTATTTTTTACTTTTTTAATTTTTATAAAACTTAAGGTAGCTATTTTATTTTTATTTATTTATTTATTAAAATTCTCTGTTAACTTTAGGAAATGCTTTTTGTTTTAAGATAATGCTGAAAAGACGAAAGAGACATCAGGATTTTCATTTTTACTGTAACTGTATGTTTGTTCCAAATATTGCTTCAGATATGGGTTTCTATACATTATATACATGATACAATAATGTGTAGTGTATATAATGTAATTCAAATTGACATTACATAATAACTGTCAGATGAATTTATAAAATGACTTAAAAAATAGATTATTGGTTTGAAATCTCGTAACATGTAACCATTACATTCCCAGTTCGATTACAGTGAGGAAGGTTCATCACATGTCACCATTCCCACCCTCACCCAGCGTTTCATGTCTTTCATTCAGACACAAAGAAATACAAAAATCTGTGTACAAAACTTCAACAGTCCAGGTAAAACAGAAAATGCAATCCCAAATATCTGTGTCTCATATTATATCAAGAAAGAATCATGTTATGACAATAACATACAGTGTATTTCTTCATAACTTAAACATTACTTATGATGAGAAAACCTTCTTTATTGTTATTTGGTACTTTGCTTTTATAACAAGAAAGTACCTTGTTGGACAAAAGGTAATAATGTTATTTTACTTTACTGTGATAGAGAGAATATTACATCATGGGGTCTCAGCTTGGTTTGATAACATATCAGTTAAAATAGCAATTTAACGGACTGATTCGCACAACATTGAAAGTGATGGGAATAAGGGAGCACCCCTCTCTCCAGATGCTGTTTGAGACTATAGCGAAAGAGGCTGGAAACATGTCCTGTATTCAGAATACAAACTGCTCCCATCAGGTAGACGCTACAGCATTCCAATTAAACCTAGGAAAAGATACCGGTCTAAACACTCTTTCATCCCACTATCAGTGGGACTCCTGAACTCAGGACAAGAGCAGGGTGTGAAATGAGGGGCTGTGTTGCATGTATTTGAATGCACTTATACTTGTCTAAGCCTTTATGTGTAAGACAGATTTCTCTAGGGACAACAAAAGCAATCTTGAATCTTGAAAAAAGAAATGAGATGAGAAATACTTCTCAAGTGATGGCAGTTCTGTTCTGTCGTAGCCAGTCTACTGTCTATGCAATTTTCTGGGCATTAATATTTGATGTTTAGCCCAAACTCAGTCATAAATAGTCTGTAGCTTAAGCTCTTATAAATAATATTTAAGACTCTGCAATATAATTTGGTGCCAAAGCATGGATTGCTTTGATTCATGACACAGTAAATAAAATCTGAAATACATTATAAGCAAGTGCAGTTAGGCTAAAATGTGAGAAATGTGACCACTCACTCGTCCTGCAACATTAGACACAACTGTTTAGTCATCCATATGTCTTATTAAAGGACCAGTGTGTAGGATTTAGTGGCATCTATTGGTGAGCTTGCAGAGTGCAAACACCTTGCCTCACCATCCCCTTCTGAGCGTGGAGAACCTACAATGGCCGTGAAGCTGAGAACAACATGAAACCATATCTAGAACCAGTGTTTGGTCTGTTCTGGGCTACTGTAGAAACATGGCAGTGCAACATGGCAGCTTCTGTGATACGAGTGGCTCATTCTGAGGTAACGAGGACACAGTGGGCTTCATCCATCAATGTTTTCTTATTTTTCTCTTATATTTATTCTTAAACAAACCAGAGGTAAACATGCACTGACAGCCATATCTGCCCTTACCCACCTGAGGGTGTTGATGAACCACATTTGATCTTTAATTGGATGCACGTGCCACGTAATTCACGATTAGGATATAGAAATGCCCCAATAAATTAATTTAAGGTCAGCGGACCTAAGTGCAATGAGCAAACCAACAAGCCACTAACGTTTGACATTTAATTCAGAAAAAAGAAGAGAAGAAAGGAAAAGGAAATACAACCTAAAGGCAGTTTTTTTTCTGTTGGGGTGCAGCAGGTGCATCCAGCTCATTATTTTTGGTGATTATACACAAATAAAAACATATTTGAATATTATATTCAGTTTCTGCCATATTCTGCCAATAAATCCCTATAAACCTTTCACATTACATCTTTAAATTCACTAATATGTAAAAATTTAAGTACTGAATGCCACAGATTTGTTCTGTCCCACAGACCATAGAATTACTTAATGAAAAGGCCACATGAACCACATAAAATATCTGAAAATAAATTGGAGTTGTGAGACTGTCACACACCAGCTGTGATCTAATCTGTTGCAAATGTGTGTGTTTCAAACAGCAGCTGTCGGACTATCGAACTAAGAAGTGTTCTTAAGAAGAATCAGTAATCTAAGCCCCTGTTGGAGTTGTATTCTTCCTGAGAACATTGATGAGCGTTAATGGAACAACATGGAGATCAGTGTAATCATGGAACACCATGAGGTCCTTTTAACTCAGGTATCCAACTACAATTATTGTGCATAAAATACCGTGGTAATATATTCTTTTTGTGTCCACCAGAGTGCAGCATTCGCTCATGCAGCGCCCCTCGTTTCTTTACAGTGTGAGTGTGGCTGCAGGGAGCTTCAGCAGCCCTACTGAGAAGCTCTGTTATGTTATCACAGTCTGTGCTATTTATAAAAGTCCTGATTCAGCTCCACTGATGTTTCCATTCTGAAAAAAAAAGAGAACCTAAACGAACAAAGCACGCTCAAAGTCAGTCTTGGAGTAGATGCCAGATTAGATTAGTTCTTATAGACTTTCCACTACATATGGATGATCATCATGAAGGAATCTGTCATTGTAGCAGCAGTAATTGCAGTTGATTGTTATCAAAACACAAATTACATTTAATTAAAATGTCTGAATTTCAAGTACATAGAGTGCAGTGTGCTGTTTATGTGTTAGTCTGTCTTTGCACTGCTCGAGTTTTTGGCCGTGAGGAGTCACAGTGAGGTGAAAGGGTTCTGACCATGACAGAGTCTGGAGCAAAACGCCATCTGTTGTTCACTTAGTCATGATTTCAGTGCATAAACCTACTTGATTTTTACAGAGCAGTTATAATATTATGAAACCAGCCAAAATAAATTAGAGGAAAATAACATGAACATGCTTCTTTTCATGTGTGTTTCTCATGAGATGCTGGTGTGCAAGAGAAAAATGCTGGATATGCCCAAACAGATACAAAACACCCAAGGGTCTCCTGCTACATTGACAGTGAACTTGAGCACAAAAACGGCTTTCTTATATTTTGTATTTGATCAGTGAGCATCACCAGTTTTTTATTTTCTTCTTTGTCAAACATCTGTCCATATTTATAACACATTCAGTTTTTCTGTATGAATAAATCTTACTAACCTGAATATTGATAGCCCTGCTAGCATCAGAGGACTCTCTCATTTGTTCCCACGTGAATTAGATTCATTCAACTTTATAGTGGCTCTGTGTCTTTTTATATTTTCTTATTATCAAAAAATCCAAAGGAGAGAAACCTAGCATGCATTGATCCAACTAACAAGATTTGTTTTTGCAGGAAAAGTCTGATTTAGGTTATACCTCCGTGCCAAAGACCTTTATTGTTGTCCAAAAGCTATTAAAAACACATCATTGAGCCCTGCTGTTGTACTGGGTGACATGTGAATGTGGGTTGTTTATTTCGAGTCAAGTCAAGTAGAACCTTATTTGTTCCCAGAGATGCAGTTGGTCATGCATCAGTAAAAACAGTAATAACACACTATAACACACAAGACAATTAAAGAGAGAGCACCTGATAATAATTGAAAACATAGAGACTACTAAAATTAAAGCAATGCAGAATTTACCAAGTGTGGTTGGGTGGTCGAGCTGATATTGACATTTTTAGTTTGGCAGTGAAATGGCTAAGGGTATAAGGGAGTATTTATGTTGTTTTTGGCTGTTGGCATATACTGTATAAAGATGACAGCTAACAAAAAACTTAAGCGAAACATCTCAATCGCCCCCTGGTGGCTGGCTGGAGTATAGGTTATAAGTCCCACGTCCTCCATATTAGCAGAGGAGACACGGGTCAAACTAAAACATCAAAGTTCACGTCAAACAATTGTCTCTGTTATCTTAGGTAGCTCTAATCACATTGACAGGTGTTCAAATGTTCATTCATCATTATTTGATGCTCTAAGAAGGTGGTTTCACATCATTATTGACAGCTGAGCTCTGCTCGCGATTGAGTCGGCTTGATACTGGGGCTCCAACCCTGATCACTACTTCGCACACTCAGATGGCAGCGCTTGTACCTGGGTTATTTTGGCTGGGACGTGTCATCCATCTTTGTACAGTCAGTGGTTTTCACTTGTGTGTATTTGAAGCAGGGACCCAAAAGGGTGGTCTTAAACTAGGCCTGGGCAATACAGCTGAAAAGTCTATCATGATAGTGAAGTTTCATATCAGTAGATATGGATAATTATCAATCATGTAGCTCATGACTGAAGACATGTTGTGTACTCCGAAGGGTGGAAGCAGCTGAGGTGATAAAATAAGTTTGTTGTATTGCCGGTCTTGGTCGGGAAGCTATTTCCTGTAGTTTAGACACAGTGCTGTTGTTGATCCATCCATCTGTTCATTTTCTCCCACTTATCAGTGGTTGGGTCATGGTGAAAGTAGGCTGAACATAACATCGCTTTCTACCACAATGCCTTACAGCTCCTCCACCTCAGCTGGCTCCTTTCGTCCTTTCAACACAAAGGGGCAGTGAGTCTACTCCCAGTCCCTCAACCTCTGATAGCTGTTGTCCGACTTAACACCAGTGAGCTGACATGTCGGGGTTTATTTTTTTTAATCTACAGCCATTTCATCACCGTTTCTGTTTGTCTCGTGTAACTTCATGCTGTTTCTAACATGTCAACAGGGCAAACGAAATACACCAGTGAGGATGAACAGCTGTTTGTGTGTCACTCCTAGCACCTACGGATATGATGGGCTGTTTATGAGGCAGGGAGGGAGCACATGTGGGGTTTGTCTGTTAAATGACTGGCTGAGCATTTTATTAATCTGCTTTCTTATTGCTAGTGATGACATGTCTATTGTCAATAGATATTGTGATCATTTTGACGCCCCGGCCTGTCTGAAACTATGTGCAGGTGATGGGTGCTGTCAGACGGGATGGATTCTTTTTTTAAAAACTGTTTGAAATGGAGAGTTCACCCCAAAATCAAATATTTTTCCACTGGTGTGTAGTGCTACTGGAGATATCAACCATAGAAATGTCTACCTTCACTTCAGTATAATGGGACTAAATGGCACTCGGCTTGTGGTGCCCACAAAAAAAAAAACATTTAAACATTTGAAAAATTCAAAACTATCGAGATGGATAAATGGCACTACAGGTAAGAAAAAATGTATCTTTTATTTTGGGGTGAACTATCCCTTTAATGACTGTTTGTTATATAAATCTGATTGTTCAGTTAACCACCCATGGTACTACTACAGACTTTAATCGCCTTTGTTAACGCATTTTTCTGTGTGAGACTGAGAGGAGAAGCCTGAAATGGCCTTGATGCAAAAGTGCCCAGCTCTTTCAAATCTTCAGCATCTTTCAAAAAAAAAAATTTATATTATTTCTGACCCATTTGTAAAGATTTAGGTCTTCACTAGAAACGAATGGCCTTGGGGTTGAGTACAACAGGCAGGTTGGGAAGTACTGAGAGATGGACTCGCACGTTGTTTATCTTGGGTCTTCTTTTAGCCTGATTGCTTTGGCATCCACAAATCCCACCACTCTGCTTCAACCAAAGTGCTGTCAACCAAAGACAAAACCCCTAAAAACCGTCTACCCCCTATACACTTTTCTGACACCAGAATTTGGGGGGCTGCACTCAACAGGTTTTGTAACTCTGAAAGCAATAATCTGGTACAAACCAGGTCATTTTAAGCATACTGACACCATCACAGCCCGACGTACAATATACCGTGTCTTTTTCTTTAGAGTAAGACGAAGCAGTCCTTCTGAAGCCCTTCATAAAGATCTGTTTTTTTGTTGTTATTCATTCTCAGATTCACTCACACAGCATGACCCAAATGGGCACTTTTCTAAATGCCAGTTCAACTCAGTTCAGTCTGGTGCCAGTCAATTCAGTACAAATTAGATTAGTGATGGAATGAATATGACTCTAATCTGCTACATCACTGTGAGTTTGGATGGTTTCTACACCCTCTGTTTCCTGTCTCCTTTATCATATACAGTTCTGTCCTACTCCCTCCTCTCATTTGCCTACCATCCAGACACTGCAACATGTACAGTCATCATTTCACTCACTACTATTTTCCATATTTTTTCTTTTTTGGTGTTCTTGTTTTTCTGCTTGCTTTTCCACATTTAGTGCTCTTTAGGGATGACCCTCATAAGCCCACTCGGGTTTCTGTCCTCTCCTACACAGCTGTTTTGCTTTATGTTTTCAGCGGTGTTTGTCTGTTTGTTTCGTCAGCAGGATTACGGAAAAAATACTGGCCTAATTTTCATGAAACTTGGTGGGAGGGTGCCGCATGGGCAAAGGGAGATCAATTTAAATTTAGAGCAGATCTTAATCACACAGTAGGTGCACAAATTATTTTTCCTTTTCATTAACATTGTGAGATGTGGCATTTGGCCTTGCCAGAATAAATGCCATACATCTTAAGAACCAGTAGACAGTAGTTCAATAGTAACAAAACAGCTGGTTGTAGTAATAAAAGGACTCCACATTAACAGGTACCAGTAATCCTCTGTGCTATCCTGCACATGTAGTTTCTCGGACTTTTGGTACAAGTGACATTTTGCTAAGCCTCGTCCTCCTTAGTTACTGTTGCTACGTCTCTTTTCATTCTTCCATTTTCGCACTGCATATATGCAGTTTACAGTGATAACAGTGGCAGATTTAACAATGAAATTGGGAATAATTTTTGAAGCACCAGGTCTTTGATTCTACTGACAAGTAAACAAAAGCAGCCTCTCATTTCTAGCTGATAACTGTGGATTTTGTTGGCTAAAATGACGGCTCTAACCTGCAGATTTACACATGGACGTAACTGTTTCCATGTGACACATTATCAAACAAGAACCCTGTTAAGGGGTCTGAAATATATTAAGTTACTTAACAGCCGTGCACTTGTTCTAACGTTAATGCTAAAAGACTGAGGCTAAAGCTAGCATACCTCACAGGAAATATTGGACGGACAGTGATATACGACAGATTGACGACAGAAATAAATTTATAAAAGTGAGAAAAGGAAGCGCAGGGATTTGATTAAGTGCAGCGGACCTTGAGATGTCCAGACCAGCAGGACCACAATCGGCCCAGGAAGAGAGCCAAGCTTAGAGCTAAACTAACCCGGCTTAGACCTGAGACAGTGAGCCGGAGAGAGTTGCATCGTCATTGGTCCGCTTTGATTATGCACCTGCCCACACCTTCCTCCTTAAACACCCCACATAACAAACCCCAATATAACTCGTGGAAATAAACCATGAGTTTGTTAATGCAGTGGTATCTAACACAAGGTTGGGTGGAGGTAAGGTTACTGCAGCTAGTAAGCTAGTTAACTGGACATGTTAACGTTTGCAGCTTGTCCAGCTAACCAACGTTAGCTTACTAGCTGCAGTAACGTTACCTCCAGACAAACTTGTGTCCAATACTACAGCATAAACAAACTCATGGATTATTATTGTCAGATGGAAACATTAAAAGTCGACTGGAGATGGACTTCTCAGCTCAGCAACTTTATATATTTCAGACCCTTATACAGAGTTCTTGTTTTAAAAATGTGTCACATGGAAACATTTACGTCTGCTGGAAATTTACCTCTCTGTTGACTCAAAAAAATGTAGACATTAGCATTAGCTTTCAATAGCCAGCTACTCTTAGGAAATCTGCTGGTGACAGTTGTCATTTTAGCCAACAAAATCCACGATCATCAGCTAGAAATGAGGAGCTGCTTTTGTTTGCTTTTCTCAGGAATCAAAGACACAGAGTCGTTTCAACAATTTCACTGTTAAGTCTGCCCCCATTATCACTCTAAACTGCATATATGCAGTGCAGGAATGGAAAGCTTAACAGGTGTAGCAACCATAACTAAAGAGCATGAAGCTTACCGAAGGGTCAGTTGTCTGCAATAAACTCCACCAGAGATATAAAGGAACAATGTTCGAACTTTGCACTTCAGAAGAACCAGTAATAATACTGACTGTAAAGTTTGCACTTGCACATCATAGAAGAGTGGACTACTGGCCTTGGTGGAGGTATGTGCACTGAGTGCCCTTCTAGTTTTATCTTTATTTTTATACTTTTTTCCGTCCAGATAAATAAAGTAAATAAAGACCTGAGCAGACACACGTGTTGAACCAGTGACTCAAATTCATTCTAAAAGAAGAGAGTCGCTCTCATATCTATTCAAGGACAGAGTTTTGAATGAGGTTCCAGTTACCATGGAAAAAATTTACCTCTGTCCCACAACCAAAAATGAAGCCTGCAGCAACTTAATACAGCGACAGCATGCCTCGATGCCAAGCAACATGCCATGTTACGGTGTGTCGTTTCAAAAACAGGGGTAGTCTGATGAAACAACAAAGGGTTTGAGAGCACTGATAAATATTCTGCCAGCATACACGTGTTTCAGAGGGTCTGTGTGTCAGATAGATGAAGCCATGACAACAAGAGGAGCCTACTTTCATCATCCTGCTGGTTTTCAGGCTTCATGATATTTTAGCCCCTGTGATTGAGTTGCATGGCTAGTTTATTAAACTCTGCAGCTGTTGTTTGTGAAGGCACCTAGGAAACAGAGGTAATTGATGGACCTATTGAGTTACACTCGCTGCATATGAAACCGCCACGGCTGAGAGAGTCAAGGATACTAATATGAGGTCAACTTTGCACCTTAGCTCACTGTCTACACACAGTGAACTGTTGGTGACAAGCTGAGTTACTACGACTTGTTATGAGCTATTGCATGCATGTGTATGCGCTCATGTACATGTCCCATACGTGCATGTACAAATGTGCTCTCGTGCATGCCTGGCTGAAAGGTCAGACTCTATTAATAGTCAGATTGTTGAACTCTTCAGTTGCTCTCCGAACAGTGGACCGTTCACTAACTCGAAATTTTCTCACTGCAGTGAGAGTGAAAGTGCACAAAAGATTTCACTCCCACCGGGGAAAATTATAATGCACTGTTATGTATCTTTAACGCCAGAGGGATGTGTTAACACCACCCAGGAGAAAAATAACAGTAAAAATTCATGTACATGTAAATCAGGTTTGATGAATCAATCAGACCTGGTGGGAACTTCTAATTCAAAGCTCTTCCATTATGAGTTCTGCCCTGCTTATTACGCCTCGCAGAGCTCGTACATTGTGTCGTGTGAGTTTTCCATTTGCCGCTAATCTCACGTACTACTGGACCCATCAGATTAGGTTGTTTTTCTCATTTATGACTCTGTACTCATGGTTACAGTGAGTCACAATTTTTGAAAAACTTGTTTAAGTGTTTTATACCAACTGCTGACTCCTTACTCCTCTTAACCGGCCGCTACAGGCCACAAGTCATCAACAACTGTTGGGTTCAAACAGTCCCTGTTTTCGTGTTTCCTGGCCACCATCTTGACTCTGCTTGTGGTGCTCAAAGCGCCCCAAAAAAGAAATACATTTGAAAAACTCAAAAGCAATGTCTCTTTCCAAAACTCATGACCCGGTCACTCAAGATAATCCACACACCTTGTTATGAGCAGTTTCATGTAGGAACTACCTTATTTCTATGATAGCATCCACAGGAGCTCCTTTCTTTCTAGTAGAAAAAAATAGTTCTACCCATGTCTCTAAAACTTGGCAACTCACAACAAAACTAATCTAATCTAGATATATGATATAAATAGCACTAAAGGCCAGAGGAAAAACAATGTATGTTTTGGGGGTGAACTGTCCCTTTAAAGCTGACATTTTTTTCAGCATAAAGTATTTGACTCTGACTCTGGAAAATGTGTACTGCCATGTATCTTTAAGGGTAAAATAATATTCAAAGTTAAGAGGAATATTTATATGTTAAGAAGTTTTGAGAAACTTCAAACTCAGAGCTCTTACGTTTATTAATTTTCCTGACAGCTGTTTAAGCGTCTTTGTGTGAAAATTCTTTGCATTTGCAAACTGAATGTGAGACTCAATCATCCATCAAAATTCAACATTATAACCGTGTGTGGCTTTGACTACTTGTGCGAGCGCTTAGCAGATAAGTGCTTCAGTAAAATAGGGTCTAAATTATTGTTTGGGTTTGCCGGGCCCCCCACAGTGCAATATAATAGGTGGGTTGAATGTGTCATTGAGACTGTGGCAGGGGGTTTCCCAGGGTGAAAAGTAGATGGAAAGATGAGGAGGAAGGAGGAAGGAGAGGGGGGGTGGGGGGCTGCTCTCTCTCTCTCTGGTGGTAAGGAGAGAGGAGTGCGACAAGCAGCACCAGACAGCTTTCATGGTACCTACAGACACTGAAGGCTCAAACTTCCACTGGGTTCATTTTAGATGAGCAGTGGCAAAACTGGAAGCTGCCTGGGGCATTTAAAGAGGATAAAAACCTCAATATAGTGAAGTTATAGTGAAGTGTGAAATTAAGGCCCATTCTACCAAATTGATGCAAACTGCTGTCCCACAACCAAAAAAAAAAAACCTAATTTAAAAAGCATTTAAGTGTGCAAAGCTTACATATTGAAATCTAAAATAATATTTGAATTGGCGGTAAGCTAAATATATATATAAAATCAACATTTGTAGGGTACTTTGAATTGGGAGGTGGCTCCCGAACCCTAACCACTATATTTCAACTCATGAAAATGATACTAAAATTCTACTGTTGTTTTAAAAAAAAAAATAAATAAATATTGTTCCAATTTTCACAAACTACATTTATTGTGTATTTTCTTTGTAAATCATGAATCTTTATGTAAAAAATGTTGTCATGGATCTTGATGTCAAGATGGAAACAGTGTTTGAGTCCATGACACAGATTTTAGACACAACCCTACATTTTTGATCTGGAAACATGTCTGTGTCCCTCATTTTATTGGCTGCATGGAGCAGGTAGATGCCGTCATTCTGAAGTAAATGTGTTTCTGTTTTATTAGTGTATAACTCTTTGAAATTGTGCTAGCTAATGATATGCCAAGTACTATCTTTGAGATGGGCTAAGAATGATCTAAAATAGTAGTTTGGTAGTGACAAAAGGGGAGAGTTAATCCGTTTATTTGCGGGAAATAAACAAAATTTTAGGCCAGTGATGAAAAAAAAGTATAGTATGAACACCATGTCACTTAAAATTCTGTAATGTGATGAATTCCAGCTGAAATTGTCACAACTGAAACAGTCACGACTGAATTGTTTTATTAAATCAAATCAGCATGATCACTTTTATGCCCTTTACAAAGAAACTGGATTTAATCCGTCAAATGATATTTAAAAAATTACAGTGCAGATGTAAATGAAATCTTAATAGGTCAATATAAGCCATCTTATTATGATATACTGTATATTTATTGTGTTTCAGAGATGACGAATTTTAGGAGAAGAAAAATATTCCAAAACTGTCTGAAAATACAAAATTAGAATTAACTGTACAACTACTAGACATTTGTCCCTCAGACGTTATACAATTTACGCACATACAAAGTTTGGAGAAAAGGACATTTTTATTTAAAGATGTTTACCACAACAACTTTGAGCCAGTTCTGTAGAACGGCCCATAAACAAATAAAGAAAGAATAAACAACTTGTCCCTCTTGGTTTAAGTTAAGTATTTGGTGTCTTAAAATAAAGACATAATCTTGCAGAAATTCCTTCAAAATACTTTTTTTTAAGTACTTGAAAATCGGTATTTTGAAATATTTTTCTAACATAATTGTAATCAAGGAAGTTGGTTTGTTGTATTTCTCCCTCAAAGTGTAAATATAGATCAGGAAATCCATGGTTGGCTAATGCAAATTTGGTTGTGACAAGTTTCTTGAAATAAAGGTTTTAGTATGTAACGTTCATATCCTATATGTAATCTGGAGAAATGACACAACTCAAAAGCCTTCAGCGGTTTCCCCTCAGGCCGGTGGTGTGACCAGCCTCCATTCTTCATGTATGATTTGAGAGGATATGGCAAAAAAAAACAAGGCCAGCAATTAAAAGAACTTATCTGGAGCAGAAGAAAGAGGCGAGTAGCAGTGTGGAAATAAGAGACAGCTCAGCTGCACATATCACCCAAATTCACTGGTGTGTCTTCAAATTTTGGGACACGCTCTGCTTTGTGCAGCGGCAACCGTGATATTGTCAACGCTTGACAGGCACTTTCAATATTTCAAAACCCGGCACAACTTTGAGTTCTGAGGTTGTATTGCAAACAGAAAAAAAAAAAAAGTCAAAACAGGCTGCAGCTGAACAGGGCCGGAGCTACAACTGAGGACATCAAAGTCATGTTACACACTTGATACGTCATAGGCTGATCGCAGTATTAGACTCACTGTATTTAAATTTGGCTACATTTAAAGGTCCATTGTTCACATGACCTCAGACTTTCTTTCTTTTTTTAAACTTTAACTTTAAATAATATAGATCTGTCTCATATAGATATTATATTTAAAATGTAGTATTTCCATGTAAACTGTGGTGGCTGCAGTAACTGTATCATGAAG